>JZKD02S1672942.1:41009-54511 GCA_000966675.3 Picea glauca | reverse complement strand
AGAAAAAGCACCAGTGGAGGAGCATTCTTCCTGGGTGACTCCTTAGTATCCTGGCTTAGTAAAAAGCAAGGTTCCATTTCTTTATCAACCACAAAGGCAGAGTACATTGCTGCTGCTACCTGTTGCATTCAGGTATTATGGATGATTCAGACACTTGCAGATTTGGAGGTAAAATACATTGCACCGATCCCAATTCATTGTGATAACACTAGTGCCATCAGTCTGTCTAAAAATCTTGTATTCCACTCCAAGACCAAGCATATTCCCATAAAATATCATTTTCTGAGAGAGCAGGTCACCAATCAGATTGTTCAAGTCAATTACATTCCCACTACAGAAAAAATTGCAGACATCTTTACTAAACCTCTAGCAAAGACACCATTTGAATATCTCAGACAGAAGTTGGGTGTCATCCCATCTCACATCTAAGAGTCTCCATCCTGTTAGGGGAAGTCCTGTATTGGTTGCATATCTGATACCTCCTAAAATTAATGCAACAGCTCAGGGTGAGCGTGTTTTCTTTGACATTGATTTCAAAGGGGGAGAAAAGAACAGGGGTGCCTTTGTTGCCATCAATGCCAAATGGGGAGATTGTTGGAAGGTTTAAAATTGGGAGTAAGCTTGTCATTGATGGCAAGAAAAGTGATGGCAAAGACCAACGATGGAAAATAACAGCGATGGAAAGAACAGCGAAATCGTGAAGTGACGAAATCGCAAGGTGGACGAAATCGCGAAGCGGCGAAATCGCGAAGGTGGACGAAATCGTGAAGTGGCGAAATAGCATGAAGATCTGGGCCGTAGGATCTGGGGCATCTACGAAGGCTCAATAGCCATTATATATGGTGAAGCTGCAAGGTGGATAAGTCCAAGAGTCATCCAACTCCCAAAAACTGTGAAGGAATCCTGGCCTTCCATCGGGGACAGTCGTGGACCGTTGATCCATAGGACACGTGGCGAAAGATCGTCATGTCGCTGACTGGAAAGTCAAAGGAATGGGGTTCCCTAACCTCTCGATTTCACGATATGCGAAATCGCGAAACAATCTCTGTCGTTAGATCGAGGTTTGTTCTGGACCATTGATCTAAGCTCCATCTCAGCGCTTCGTGTATCGCGACTTGGAGTGACAAGAACCTCCATCATAGGAATCATGAGATGCAAACTCGCGATAAGATCTGGACCATCAGATCACCAAGGGTTCTGGATCGTTGATCTATTTCCCATCTCGGAGCTTTGCGTATTGCGACTTGGAGTGACGAGAACCTCCATCACAGGAATCGCAAGATGCGAACTCGCGATAAGATCTGGACCGTCAGATCACCAAGGGTTCTGGACCATTGATCTAAGCTCCATCTCGGAGCTTCGCCTATCGCGACTTGGAGTGACAAGAACCCACATCTAAGGAACCACGAGATGTGAGATCGTGAAAATATCTATAACGTTAATTCATGGAGATCGTGGATCGTCGATCAGAGTCGATGAAGATCATGAGTTCGAAGCACCTTTTAGCGCCGACAGTGGTCACCGCCTGTGGTCACGTGGAGGAAGGAACTAGTGCAGATAAGCTCCGCCTAGGAATTTTTGGGATCGTGTCTGGGACAAATGCTGAAATAATGAAAAGGTGAAATGGTGTCGTAACCTGTGGTCACCGCCAGTGGTCACGAGAAGGGAAGGAGTCAGTTCATATAAGATCCACTTCGTGGTTTCGGGGATCGTGACTTGGAGAGTCGAGATGCCTCATCTCCAAATTCATGAAATGCAAAATCACGAAAGCACTTTATGCATAAGCACATGGTCTCAGTCGGTGGTCACACCATCGAAGAGATGAAGAGAAGAGTAAGCACAGAAAAGCTTCGTTTCGGAGTTTCGGAACTCGCGACATGAAGAGTCAAGATGCCTCATCACAGAATCTCTGAATTATGAAAGTGTGAAACGCTTAAATCACGACAATATCCTTCAGAGCTAATCCAGCGGTGTAGATGAAATTGAAGAAGATCGGAGGGCTACTGTTGCACGTAACAGTGTAAATGCCATAAACCACTGATGGTTTCTGCGATTGTTTCCCCAAAGGGAAGCACCTTGGTAACTCCAATCCACAAAGTCACAATATTTTTTAATTAAGCATGGATTAATTAAAGGCTTAATTCAAATCACAAATAATCAACTAAATTGCAACATCGCAATTTCAGGTTTTTAGGGTTCAGTGGCTAGGAGTGAAAACACTCGATGTGGAGAACGTTGAAAAGGGGATTAGCAACTAAAGTGCACTAAATTAAAAGAACTAAGCTAGATTAATTAACTCCCTAAACAAACTTTAACACACACAGTTTACGGAGGAAGTTTTGAATGTTTCTGCATTTTTCCATGTTTCAAATCATCAAGCATTTATGGCATTTATTTGAATTGCAGTGAGGTGGTGGATGGTAAGATCTCATTTTACTTCTAAATCTTTCTATTAAACGATTTGAAATTTCTGTTGGAAAGGACATGCATGGGCTTAAATGATCGAGAGAGAGGGTTTTTTCTTTCATTATTTCAGCTTTCATTTATATTTGCGCACAGAACCATTTCACCAGGATAACTTATGTTTGTGTTTTCAATCTTTTTGACAGGATATCTAGTTGCAGGTTTCTCTATCATGGCTCCACAAAAAGTTCCCAACGCAGTTGTCGAGAGTTCAGGTCAGGGTTCAGACGTTGTTTCTGATAGCTCGCTCTGAAGTATTGATTCTATCAAAACATGGTCATACGTTTCCAACATGCTGCAATCCGAGTCGATAAATTATTCGGATGATTCTACCGACAACGAAAAGGATGACTTGTCAACCAAATACAAAATCGTAGCTCAAGAAGAGATGCACAAAATAGCGGTGAGGGCCCAGCTTCTTCCCTATTGTTATATGATCAGGTGGGCGCTGGACCATGTGGACATCCCGACCAGGATGATTATCAGCGAACAAAAGGTGACGATTGGGACTTTCAGACCAGAGCATTTACAGGCAATGTATAAATTGTCACCCACACCGAACCTTACTCACAATGTCAAATTCCTAGAGGGTTTCAACAAGAAGGAGTGCAAGCAGTATGCAAAACGTTTATCCGATCTGATCAAAGATTGGGTTTCACACCCCGTGAAATTCAGGGCTGATACTCATGGAATTTATTCAATCTCTTCCTTAGAGCCACAATTCAAGTATATAGCGATGATGGCTTGTAGGTTGTACGGGAACGAGGACACTACTCACTTTTGCCTACCATGGGTACCGCTTATTCATACAGTTTTTGAGGGTTTCTCCTTCAACTGGGCCAAATTGTTGTCTAACAATCTGACCAGTCGAATTACCAAATATCAAGCGCAGAGGGTGAGTAAGAAAGCAGCTTCGTTCTTTATGTCTGCTTACATCATGGACGCCATTTTCTTCATGACACCCTTCCCACTAATGAACTGGAGCTAGGCTCCATCTAATACAGAGCCTATCCATTTCTACCACTCGAAACTTTGGGAGGATAAAGCCAAAGAATTCATCTACGAGATATTCAACTGGGTAATGGTACCAGTGCATGTTGCCATCTTCGGCCAACTGCCTCCCAGGATTTCGAATAACATCACGGCCAACTTGAGTAGCATGGAATATTGGTATATAGAGGTGGAATTTTCGTATATCAGGGTCTTTGGCACCTCTGTTCCCCCATATGCTCTACCGCTATTCTTGCCAGATAAGCTATTGTGTCACGAGATCGCCAGACAGACTGTGCTCAGCGGAATAAGAAAAGAGATCAAAGGAGTATCAAAAAAGGTATGGCCACCCTTCCCCATTCACATTGGTGCATATTCCCTATTAGATTTTGGCCATGCCAAAGCCGAGGCTATGGCCTTAGAAGAAATGAAACTGGTGGATATTGAGTTTAAGAAGCATGACCCTAATAAGGTTGTGAGCAATCACCTGGCGAGTTGTGGCCTGAAAATATACGAACATGAGGATTCACCTTATGATGAAATCTTCCGAGGTGCGAGGTCCTACTCTGAAGTCCTACGTCAGATTCAAGCCCTACCACCCGGAGATATGGCCGACTTCCTTAAATTCTAGGAGCACCGGCGGAGTTGTCTCCCCCAGGTTTTACAGGGTGAAATCCCAAAGCTTCCGGTTACATAGCAGATGAAAGCCAAAGGTTCAAAAGACTCGAGTCCTGACAAGGAGAAGAACCAAGAGGAAACAGAGGAGGTTGGAACCTCAGAACGAGGAGCCAAAATCCCCTATCAATGGGAAGAAAACCCAGAAAAGGGTATGCCAGGAGAGCAGGTCCAAATTCAAGCAGAGATACCCTCGCAAGGGTTGGGAGACTCACTATCGCTCATACCAAATAAGCCAGCCTCGGATGCTACCCCAAAATAATAATTCAATGAAATCGGCAGTCCCATTGCTTCTATCACACCCTTACAGTTCACAAAGGGGAACCCCGATGCGGGATGGATTTTTAGTGAAGAACTAACACCCATTTCTGTAGAATAACTACCCCCTAATGAATTTTTCTTTGATAGAAAAAGGAAGGTTGTAGTAAAGCAAGAATCGTATCAAAAAGTGGGTGCAGTGGCTAAAACATTTAAGATCTTGAGAAAAGGAAAGGTCGTAGGGGAGGAAGAATTCACCTACAAGATAGCAGGAACACTGGGGGCTTATGCTACAGCTAAACAGTACTCCGTCTGAACCTTGAAGACACGGTTGAAATGAAAGAACCTCCTAATCGGTAAGTTGGAAGATAGGGTGGCTACGGTGGAAGAAAACGCCAGGGATGAGGTGAGAAAAGCCTCGAGCAAGCCAGAATAGCTGATCTGCAGGAGATCAAGAAACTTAGATCCGACCTTGAGTGGGTGCGTCAGGCGGTGCAAATAAGCCAAACGCAGGTTAGCCAGCAGGAGCAGCAAATAATACAATTTTAGTCGAAGTTGGATGTTGTCGAGAATCAGGTTTTAGACATAAAAATATCCATATCCCAAGCTACCGAAATCTGACAAAAGGTATTAAAATCTCAACAAGACTTGCTTGTAAAAGTGGGAACCAATCAGGACCACTTTTAGACAATAGATCAAGTGTTAGAAAATATTTCTTTGAGAGAAAGCGAAGTTGGGGTGGCTCGAGTCGCTTTCCAGGATGTTGTTATAGCCACGGCGAAGGTAGAGATGGTCAGCAGCTCCAAATTATCCATCGCAGAACAAACCAGACGAAATATATTACTGAAGATTTGGGAGCAGAATATATCTGAAAGCAGGGGTAGAGCTCAAGAGGTGAGGAACTCTTGTGAAGAAATGTTCGCCTTGATAAATAAAAGTTTTTTAGACCTTGATAAGGAAGGCAGTGCTGGGATGCTGGGAAAAATCAATATAGCTAAACACCTGCTGGACATCAAAGAAAATGTGGAAAAGGAGCAAGCTGAGATATCCCAGATAAGCTAGGTTGATATGGTCCAAGTGGACAAATGGCTAATACAGCCAAGTTTACAATTATGGTCTATCATCACGGAAGACCGACAAGTAGGGAAAATATTGCCACAGTTGGCGAAGAGTTGTTACACCTTTGAGGCAAGCAACCAGGAAGAGCCTTCCAGGTTGATAGCCCAGTTGGTTGAAAGGTATGTCAATTGCATTGAGCAGGCAAAGGGGCAGGCTTCTGGTGCTAAATAATGACAGATGTCAACCCGTTCTATTTCTGGAGACAGAAGAGCAAAAAAAGGAAGGTGCTTCGCCTTCATGAAGGAAGACAAAAGATGAGGAGATGAAACGCTCCACCTTTTCATTTGTAACTGACAAGTTTCTAGAATGATTGGAATCCTAAATGTTTAGAAGTTTTGTTCAAATATACATTTTGAAGGAGCACAAAGGGGCTTTTTCTTTTTGGGAAGATTGTAATAGAAAAAATTTTCCATCGCCAGGAATTAATACAAAGTGAATTGAAGACTCCATATTTCGTCAAGATTGAGTTATGTGCTTTCTTTTGTTATTTCATGCTTCATGACATTTTTATATGCATCTTTGATGAATGCTTTGACTGCAATTTGGTACAACCTCTACTGTGGCAATCATGTTTTAGTTATCTAATTATTTGCAGTTTTTCCTCTATATCGGCTATTAGAAGGTACAAGACCTGTGGATTACTTAGATCACTATATTTTATGCTTCATTAAAGTGTTTCTCTTATTTTTCTTCTTCTGTTACAGCGTGAGATTCCTCTCGAAATGATGCCTCACATTGTCTGACAGCTCTATGTTTTTCTTTCGCTTCATACATGGTTCCAAATTTTTAACTCAGTTACAGAAAACAGCATTCAATTTGTTAAAATACTAATTTGTCTCATGGGATTTTTTCTCTCATATAAATCAAAAAATTGAATCATCAACTTAAAAACAGCAGCCTCTTAAATCTTTGTTCCTTAAATGACTATCCCTGTTGCAAGGAAACCTCACATAGAACCTGGCCTCTCAGACCAAACCAGCACCACCTTAAACCTCTTTGACACTATCCTAAGAACTGCAACCACCCGGGTCAAACTCGAACTTTCATGGGCAGCCATTGAACGAGACATAACCACTCAAGAACAAGTGGAAGTTAGACACAGACAACTTAGAAATCAACTATAGTTTATCTTCCAGTTGTTTTCTCCTTCCCTTATCTTTTACCCTTTTTTGGATGCCTAGACTCTATACTTCCTAGCCTTAAGTACAGACTCTGGAACAACATCTTTCTGGCACTGTTGTCGGGGACGGAGAATCGTAGTCACTTTCCCTCGAGAAAACGACATTTCCAAGTTTTATTTTTTGATAGTGAACAAAGAGCGAACACCTTGTTAAGGCTAAACCTTCATCATTCACTTGGCGACTCCACTCTTAAGTAAGTTGGCATCCTTTCGAAGGAACACCAGACAAAACCTTGATGCTAAACAAACAGTGCCAATTTCCGACCCTGAAAAAATACTAAGACCAAGGGGTCTCTTTAAACAAAACGTTGTTGCTTACCAACCCAAGTCTAATCAGTCTAAAGATAAGACCTTTTTTTAATCTTTATCCTCGCGAGAACTTTCTCTCCTAAAAATATCAAACAGTGTTGTCGAAGCCAAGACCCTAAAGTTCAAGCAAGTCCCACCCGAGATTAAGACCAAGACCTCTCCGACTACCTCTTACATTAGTAGGGGTGACGCGCCTACTATAAAGCTCATCCCTATTGATATCCCATCGACTCTCAATATAAACCCCTCTGTCACTCAAGGCCTTGAAGAAGTTTCAACGTACACGAATTTGACACCGATAGGTTCTCCCATTTACATATCCCGTAAATCGGAGGAACCGAGTCCCCATATACCTTCTCCCCCTTTTTCAACTTTCACCTCCCCTGGTAAAAAAATTCCTGATTTTTCCCCTTTCCACCCTGGGATAGCTAGAGAGTCACTATACATCTTCACCAACCTTCTCTATAATGCACCAATTTCCTCTCCTAGGTTATCCATAGCCGTCGCCGGAGGAGGAGCAGGGAGAATAGGAGGTTAGGGCCAACAACCGCCTCCCAGGGTTTTCACCAAAGTGGCCGCTAGATACACCCCCTTGGTCCTTATAGTACCCCTCCATGATCTACCCGAAAACTATATGAAAAACTTACCCAAGTTCACAGGAGAAGGGGATCTAACTGCAACCGAGCATATCAACTTCTTTGATCAATTCCCTGATATTCTAGGTCTCGAACATGAGGACGTGTATTCCCGTTTGTTTGTCCAAACCTTCGAGGGACAGGTAAGAACTTGGTTTCGGAGCCTGCCCCCAGGTTCAATATTATCCTACGATGCACTAGAAGACCTTTTTCTCAAACAATGGGGTGAAAGAAAGGATCATTTATACTATTTGACCGAGTTTGGGTATTTAAAGAAAAAGGGATTTGAAACTGTTATGGAATTTATCCAAAGGTTTAACAAGTTGTATGATAAGATCCCTGTTGAAGTTAAATTGTCCCAACCCGCAGCCAAAGTAACTTTCACAGGAGCCTTTGAACCCGATTTCGCTCTACTGCTAAGAGAAAGAAGAGGGGTCGACTTAACCTGAATGCAATATGATGCTATGGAAATTGATTCAAACATGATGGCTTCGGGTAAATTGAAAACAAAAATCGAGATGGGAAATAGGGAAACCAGACATCTTAGAGAACAAGCGGGTCCCACTAGATCTGGAAGATCCTCAGATGACAAAATGGATGACATGGCTAGGATAATAAAAGAACTATCAAACAAAATATCAAGAATGGAGCTAGATCTATCCAAAGTTGATCAATTTGTTAAGAGAGAATTCAGGAGAAATCCCAATCCTCAATTTGAACCAAGACAGATTAAAAATGAAGATCAAAAAATGCAGACACCTCTAAAATATGAAAATTTTATTGGAGGAAATGATATGCAAGAGTTCGAGGATTTGGAAGAAGACGTAAACAATTTAGGTGACGACTATATACAACCTCATTTGACGAAAGAAGATTATGAGAAGTCCCTGAACACTGAAAAATCATCGGTTGAAGATAATAACCTAAACAGCACTGATGATCCCACTTATCAAGGAATGGACGAGCTCCAGCATAAATACAATCTGAGGCCTAAAAATAAACCCGTGTTGACTGCTCAACCCAAGAAAATTTTTCCTAGGGGAAAAACATATGAGCCCATCCAGAAAGAGACCGAGATGCGAAATAACAAAGGGGTAGACTCGCAAAATACCAACGTAAAAGAGGCTGAAACCCAAGCGAGAAAACTAAGGCGGTTGAAACGCAGACACCCGAAACCAGAACCACCGAAAATAAAGCAGTGCAACCAAATAAAATGGATAAGAAAGAGTTCGAAGTTTCAGCCAAGTAAACGGATAAAATTGTGGGAGGTTTCTGCCTAGAAAGCGAGATAAAAAAGATCAAGATACCAATACCTTTGGTCAAGTTGGTGAAGAATCCTGTGTACCAAAAGCAAATAACCAAGATGATAAATTTTTCAGATCTAGAGAGTCAGTCTGACGTGATAAATCTGGAAGATGATAAGCCTAATATCACTTTTGGTCCACATTTTGAAGGTGCCAGAGATACCGTCACCCCCTTCTATATTACCCTGAAGGTGCACGATCAGTTGTTGCATAATTGCATGCTGGACTCTGGAGCCTCCCATAATGTAATGCACAAATATATTATGGATAGACTAGGCCTCAAAATCACCAGACCCTATGGAGATATTTACTCATTTGATTCAAGGAGAGTTAAGTGCATGGGCATGATCAAATATTTAGTAGTCACCCTCGCCCAGATTCCAGTGAAAAATGTCCTAATGGATGTAGTTGTCGCTGATATACCCCCGAAGTATGGTTTGCTATTATATAGATCTTGGGGAGCCAAGCTCGGGGGATCCCTTCAGTTGGATATGACCTACGCCACAATCCCTGTTTTTGGTGGACAGTTCACTCGGTTATACAGGGAAACATGGTTGGCATATACAGTAAGTGATCCTTAGAATCCTAACAATTACCCTGTTTATATCGCCGATCAAGATCTGGGAAATTGTATCTTGTCTTTTGACGATGCTAAAAATAATTGTACAAAAGAAAGTTACATCGATGAAATCAAAACTGAAAAGACAGCTAAAAAGGTGTATAGCACTAGAACTTGGAAAATATTTTTTGATGGTGCTTCGTCGTGTGAAGGAGCAAGTGCGGGAGTGCTTTTCATAGCACCTGAAAATGAGTTCGTCGTCCCCTTCTCTTACAGGCTACAGTGGGACGTAGACTACACAAACAATGTTTGCGAATATGAATCTCTAATCTTGGGACTGGAAGTTGCCAAGAAGCTAAACATAAAGAACTTAGGGGTCTATGGGGATGCTGAATTGATTGTGAAGCAGGTAAATCAGCAATACCAGGCCAAGCACCTGAGACTGAGGTCCTACAGAAATTGCACCTGGGATCTAATGGAAAAATTATTTTCATCGGTAAAGGTTCATTTCATCCCACGAGCCGAAAACTAGCAGGCCGATTCACTAGCCAAAGCAGCTTCTACTTTCGCACCCCCTACCGCTTTCAAATTAAAATACCACATAGAGGTAAGGCACAAACCATTCATACCAAACAACATACAACACTGGAAGGTTTTCGAAGATGACGAACAGATCAGAAAGTTCCTAGAAATGGTGGATGATTTCTCTTAAACCCACATTGACCAGGAAAACCAAAATGATCATACCTGGATTATGCAGGAAGGGGAGGAGCCTCAGGAGTTTCGAGAAAAAATTGCGAATCATCGCCTGCTATTGTTAAAAAGTAATCAGATCCCTAAGGGCCTGATACCTATGGAAAGGTTGTTTGATCAAAACGACATGCCTCAGAAGTCTATCTTCCAGCCCCAATCAGAGGAGGTCGAAGACTGTGACGTGGGCACCACCAAAGAACCTAGGATAGTGAAGCTATCAAAGTACCTTCCTCCTAAGATAAAAATCAAGTATACGGACTTACTCGGACGGTATAAAGATGTCTTTGCATGGTCTTACGATGAGCTCAGAACCTATGATACCTCTTTGATCGAGCATAAGATACCTTTGAAACCTGGCGTTAAACCATTCGGACAGAATCTTAGACAAAGCAACCCCATTTTACTGCCTGTGGTCGAAAACGAAGTGAAAAAGCTTTTAGACGCAAAAATAATTGCACCTCTCAGGTACTCTGACTGGGTGGAAAACTTAGTCCTGGTTAGGAAGAAAAGTGGGGAGATCAGGCTGTGTGTAGACTTTAGAAATCTAAATAAGTCCTCTCTCAAAGACAATTATCCTCTACCCAAAATGGATCACGTTTTGGAAAAAGTAGTTGGGGAAAATAGGATGTCGATGATCGATGGGTTTTCCGATTATAATCAAATTGTCGTCAACGAGCATGATAAAGAAAAAACAACTTTCACCACCACTTGGGGCACATTTATGTATGACAAAATGCCTTTTGGTCTGATGAATGCAGGTGCTACCTTCCAGCACGCTATGGATATCACTTTCATCGATGAAAGAGATAAATTCGTAGTTATCTACCTCGACGATCTAACAGTCTTCTCTAAATCTGACGAAAACCATCTAATACATCTGAAGCAAACGTTCGAAAAATGCAGAAAATTTGGTTTGTCTTTAAACCCCAAGAAGTCTCACTTCCCGATGCAAGAAGGTAAACTCTTGGACCACATTGTGTCTCGAGACAGAATTAAAATAGACCCTAAAAGGGTAGAAGCTATAGACACCATAAATATTCCTAGAAATGTAAAAGAAATTCAGTCATTTTTAGGAAAAATAATTTTTTAGAGAAGATTTATCCCAAAATTTGTTGAAATTGTGAAATTAATCACAGATATGCTAAAGAAGAACAGCAAAGTGAAATGGATGGCAGAAGCTAAAGCGTTGTTTGCACGCATCAAGAAATTTATCAGCGAAGCGCCCGTGCTGGCAAGCCCTAATTACCTAAAATATTTCCTGATTTTCTCGTTCACCTCCGAACACACAGTGGCGGCAGTACTCCTCCAGAAGAACGAAGAGGGTTTCGAGCAACCAATAGCCTTTTTTAGTAAAATTCTTAGAGACGTCGAACTGAGATATGATATAATGGAGAAACAAGCGTATTCTATGGTAAAGGCGTTGAAGGCTTTTAGAACTTACGTGCTACACTCCAAGGTAATTGCATACATTCCCACCAGTTCCGTGAAAGATATATTGGTTCATCCTGATAGCGATGGAAAGAGGGGTCGGTGACTTGCTAAAATTCAGGAATTCGAGCTAGAGGTGAAACCAACGAAACTAGTAAAAGGACAAGGTTTGGCTAAGCTCTTAGCTGAATCAAATTTCAGAGCACTTGGAATAAATAACATGCAGGGATATGAAGAACATGGGGACATAAACGAGCCCGGTGACCAAATAGCTATAACCAAAATCGAAGAGAAATTTGCCTTATTGGATTGGTATAAAGACATAGTGTCCTACCTACTAACCCTGAAATTCCCTAGTGATCTGTCTCCAGCTAAAGCCAGGACTCTGAAGCTGCATTTGGTGAATTACTATATATCTGAAAGTCAATTGTACTGGAAGGACCCATTAGGATTCCTACTGGTTTGTTTGGTTGAATCAGAAATAGAGGGGGTCATAAACGAATTTCACGAAGGAGTGTGGGGAGTGTGCATAGGGCATCATGCCTGGAGGGAAACAACTTATAAAATCCTGAGGGCAAGATATTATTGGCCTAAACTATTCTTAGATGTCAACGCCAAAGTCAGAGCCTGTAACCCTTTCCAGTTGTTCATGGGCAAACAGAAGCTCCCAGCGCTACCTCTTGTCCCTGTCAAAAGCGAAGCCCCTTTTCAACAATGGGGGTTAGATTTTATAGGTGAAATCAACCTGCATTCCAGCGCTCAACACAAATGGATCCTCACTGCTACAGATTATTTCACCAAATGGGTGGAGGCTATTCTGATTAGAAAGGAGATCGATTCAGTGGTGATAGATTTCCTGGAAGAAAGCATACTGTCCAAATTCGGATGTTCCCAAAAGATAGTAACGGATAATGCCCAGGCATTCAAGTCTATGGTGATGGTCAAATTTTGCCAAAAATATAGCATCATATTGGGCCACTCTACAGCATATTACCCTCAAGGAAATGGGTTAGCCGAATCATCAAATAAAATTTTAATTACCATAATTAAGAAGGTGTTGAGCGAAAACAAAAGATCTTGGCATGTACACCTGAAGTACGCTTTATGGGAAAATCGGATAGGTACGAAGAAATCCATTGGTACTTCTCTGTTCCAAATGGTATATGGGACTGATGTGGTATTACCTATAAATATAGTGCTCCCTGTAATGAAGCTCTGGCAAGACGAGAAAGAAGAGCCAAATCATATCACAAGAAGAATAAATCAATTGATTGAGGTCCAACAACACAAGACCGAGGTGGATGAAAGGATGCAGAAATACCAGGACAACATGAAAGCATTGTTCGATCACAAGGCCAAAAATAGAGAGTTCCTCCCCAGCGATTTGGTTTTGAAATGGGATGCTAGGAGGGAAGATTCGGAAAAACATGGTAAATTTGACCATATCTGGTACGGACCGTTCAAAGTCTCAGCTTCTGAAGGGAAGAATTCATTTATGTTAGAGAATTTGGACGGTAAAACCCTGACAACGAGCATTATTTAAAGAACTATATGCAATAAATGAGTTCCAAATCTCCATTGTATATACCGGTTTGTGTTTTCTTTTTTTTGTTTATATAGCTTTTCGGTAAGTTCACTTTCATCGCAAATAAAATAGGTTAGTGATTTCCTAGAAGAAGAGACATAAATTTTCGACACACAGAATCCCATAGATCTTGAAGGCCTGATACTCTTCATGTTGTTTCATACAGGATTCTAAATTACAGCCCAAACAGCAAAAGGAGAAAAAGATGGTTCTGTATCAGAAAATTGATCCACCCAAAACAAGT
>JZKD02S1672942.1:20966-34665 GCA_000966675.3 Picea glauca | reverse complement strand
CTCCCATTTGAGCTAGGTATTTAGAGTAAAATTTCCTTCAAAGATAGGGTATCCAAACTAAGCAACAAAAATAAAAATAAAAACAATATTTCCAACAATCTCCATCTTGCAATCTTTATCTTGGACATATGTAGTCTCCCCTTGTCTTTGACATCAATGACAACAATATTTCCAACAAAGAGATGAACTATGAATCGGACTCTAATTCAAAAAAGGATAAAGGAAAGCGGATTATCAATGCAGAACCAATGTTATCATTGCAACTACAAATATCCAACCACACGAGTTAGAGGAGCTTGAGGAGAGGGGGCATCTCTTCCATCCTCATATGTGGATGAAAGGGACCCCACTACATTTTATTTTCGATAGAGAAATCCATAATAACTTTATCTCAATTGAGATTATCAAAATATTGAATTTGTTGATAATGCCACACCCCCAACCATTCACCATTGATTGGTTGAGCCAAGGACGAGACCTTTGTGTCAACTAGCAATGTTTCATATCCTATGGCAGTAATCCAATCAAAAATGAGGTACTATGTGATGTTTCCCCAATTCAATTTTGTGATGTGATTTTAGGACATCCATACATGTGGAAACTTCATGTTGTTTACAAATCTTGGCCTCATAGTACCATTGTTACCTTGGCATGTCGGTCCTACAAGGTACTAGAGCTAGTTCCAACTGCTGCAATTTCATTGATCTCAGAAAAATAGTTTTGAAAGGTAATCTCATAGTCTTCAAAGTTTGTACTCTTCATTTTTTTATTAGAAGGTGAGCAAAATATCACTACGACCACCACATCTTCAGGACAGGGTCTCTCTACATAGTAGAAGTAGGTGGACAAGGTGGTAGAGGAATATAGATACATCTTCGCCTCACCTATAGGGGTACCTCTACATTGCCAATTCAAACATCCCATTGACTTCATACCTAGGTCTCCCTTACTCAATGGTCCCATATATAGACACTCCCTTATAGAGACTAAGGAAATAAAGGGTCAAATTATGAGCTCGTCCAAAAGGGCCACATTCGACCAAGATCCTCACCTTGTGGAAGATTGATTGTGTTCGTACAGAAGAGGAATGGGACATGGAGAATCAATATTGGTTATAGATCCATGAACAAAATCATTGTCAAGAACCAATACCCCATCCCCTAGATTGACGATCTTCTTGACCAGCTCAAGGGTGCCAATTTCTTTATCAAGATTGATCTGAAATCATGATACCACTAGGTTCAAATAGAAAAAAATTGTTGTATGAAAGACAGTCTTAAAATATAAATAAGGCATTTTGTGTGGTTATTGATGCTTTTTGGCTTGACTAATGCTCTAGTAACGTTCATGAGAATGATGGATGATATCCCATGGCCATTAACAAAATATTGTGCAGTCGTATATTTTGTTGAAATCCTCATCTTCAATTGAACCTAGGAAGAACATTTGCAACACATTCAACAGGTCTTGAGCACTCTACGGCAACATAAGTTATACACCAATCTGGATAAATACTCATTTCGCATGCAAAGAATCCAATGCTTGGGATACATCATGGATGAACATGGGGTGCATGTGGACCCATCCAAGATCCAAGTCATTCGAAATTGGTCGGCCCTAACAACTATGACATAGCTTTGTAGCTTCTTGGGCCTTGCCAACTTCTATCGTAGGTTTGTGTCGGGGTTCTCTCATATCACTTGGCCCCTATGTCAAGTGACCAAAGGTGGACCTAAAGCCAATTTTTCATGGTTTGAATCACATTAGAAAGCATTCCAAGATCTCAAACACCACATCTTCTCTGCACCAGTCCTTGCATCACTAGACCTGCAACAGTCATTCGATATTGTGACAGATGCCTTTGACTATGCTATCGGTGTAGTACTTACCTAGTAGGGACATCCAGTGGCCTATCATAGTGAGACGCTATCTAATGGTGTTCATAGATATCCCACCTATGACAAGGAGATGTATTCCATTGTGCAAGCATGTAGAAAATGGAAGCATTATATTCTGGGAAAGGAAACAATCATCAACATTGATCACAAGCCTTTGCAATTCATGAAAACATAAGGAAAGTTGCAAAATCACCACCATCAGAAGTGGTCCACATACTTGCAACAATTCCAATTGAACATTAAATACAATAAGAGCAGCGTGAACCATGTTACAGACTTCCTCAATCAGCCCTCGATTGTGGCACTAACCACGGTTATTAACTCTTGTGGGAACAAGACCTTTAGGTGGCCATAATTGTATAACAGTGACTCTGAATTTGCTTCTACTTATCAGACATTGAGTGTAGGGAAACAAGTCCCAGACTTCCACATCTAGGATGTGCTTTTGTGCTATATGGGCCATCTTTTCATTCCTTCAAGCAAGCATGCAAAGCTAATCTGGGAGGCACATTACAATCAGGTGGCAGGGCACTTCGCTGTGGAAAATAAAATATTATGACTTTATAAGTATTTCTACTAGCCAAATCTTCGACGAGACATCGGCTAGTATATTAGGTCATGCACTACCTATGCCATTTCCAAACCATCCATTAAGAATCAAGGGTTTTACACTCCTCTCCCTATCCTCTCCCTATCCTATACAATCCCTAGGAGTCAGTTTCCATGGATTACATGGAAGATTTTCCCTCCACCAAGAATGGACACAATTATGTCTTTGTGGTCTTCGATCAATTCTCTAAGATGGTCATTTTAGACCATCTTACACCATGTACACCATGGCCATTTTTACACCATGTACATGGGATGAGAACTTTCCATATATTTAGCATAGCTATAAGATATCCCTCCACAAATTTATTGGCCAAAACCCCTTTTTAGTATGCTTCAGGATCCATCCATTGGCCTCCATTGATGTATCTCTTCCCATTCCATATTCATCGACAAAGTCCTCTCACACTCAAGTTGAGGCAGTCTGAGGAACCAAATTTTTTTATCAGATCCAGCACCTTGAACAACAGGTTCATGATATATTGCAGAAATCCAATGCCAAGTATAAGCAGTGACATGACCAACACCGGATTTCACACAAGTTTCAGGTTTGTGAAAATATATGGTTGCATTTGCAGAAAGAGCACCTCATGGATCCCCACAAGAAGATCAGACCACTCTGATATGGATCTTACACCATCATAAATGTTGTGGGTGAAAATGATTTTGATTTGATTATTTCTCCTTTCCTTGGCTTACACCCAGTATTTAATGTGGAGTTGCTTCAACCATATCTCCCACCTCTGCTCGACACCTCAAAGGTGGATGAAAAATTGTCTCATGCATAACTCAATACTGACTACCTTGAGAAATATATAATGGAGCAGATCATGGACACCAAAATGAAGGGCACCCACCAACAAAACATACAACTCTATCGGGTTGTCATAGAAGGAAAGCTTCTTCAGCAAGGCAAATGGCTCACCCAGATTCAAATTCGACAGAAGTTTCACCATCTACTATGGGAATTTGATGCAATGGGGACCATTTCTACCTAAGGGTGGAGTATTATCCAACTATATATCAGTGGCCACCCACCACTTCCACAAAATCAACGTGGTTCTCCATCTATGCAGTTTTGTTATGATTTTCTGGGATTTCCGGGTCCTAAACTTCCAGGTCCATTTTGAGTCCCTTAACAAGCCTTTTAGACAAGCATTGTCAATCTAAATTTGTATGGATTTACTATCGGAAAATCCAGACCATATTGTTTTATCGTTTTCATTGGTTAGAGCTTTCCAGCAAGCTATTATGCACACCAAATAGAGATTCTATGAGAAAGTTATGTTCCCAAAAAGTTGATGTAGAAACTAACACTTGAAAATGTCTTTTTGTATTTCAAAACACCTTTTGGTGCTTCACCTCCTAGGTTTAGGGTTTTGGACCTTTAGGGTTATTAGTTTATGTTAAAAGGCCATCCTTTCAGCCTCTTGTATTATCTTTTTATGAATGAGCGTAGCCACCATATCTCTCTTTTTAGAGATAAACTACCACCATTCTAGACAATTTGTGTTCTACAATATTCTGTTATTTTATTCATTAATAGAAGTTGGGTTTTCACTATATTATTGTGCTCTCCATTATATTTATGTGTGTGTGTTTCAATTCATTCTCTATACAATCTAGATCATTTGGAAAGACTATAGTGCTACACATGTATCCCATGGACTCCCTACTTGTGTCAATATTTGGACCTGAAACCTTGTTTCCAAGACAGAGAACACTAAAGAGGAAGAAGGGTTTCCTAGGGGACTATTGAGAAGAGAAAAGAAAGGCCTTATAATATGCTTAAGGGATTGTTTTGAAAAGAAAGGGCATTTTTTTTGTATTGTTTTTGGAATAAAGAGGAAGGTGTCTATATGACTAAACAAGTTTTGGGGAGGTGGTTGGATGATGTGTCAAGGCATTATCTAAACTCTCCAGCTTCTCATAGTAGATTGCATGAGTTGAAATTATGGTGTTCTTGAATGAATGCAAGGATGCATTAAGTGAATGTGTAAAAGTAGAGTATGTAAATGTACAAGTTGTGATCATGCATATATGAATGTTGGGAAATAGGTTTGATTACAATGTGTGGATGCATGCTTGTGTTGACAATGCATTCATATAATTGAATGTTGATGTAGACCCACCCTCTCACAGGGTCTGCGTGACCTCTCAGTCTAGGATTGTTCTAGTCGGGAGCTGAAATTAGCTCACATCATCCCTCCAAGCCCAAATATTAATGCACATGTCCTAAAAAAACCTCTTCTCAAATCTAAATTTCCTTTTCGAGAGTCCCTGAGCGCTTAAAAAGCATCCCCGAAGACCAAGGGCCAAAATCGTGGGCCAAAGCTTCAAATCTCGAAATTTTCAAGACTTCGGGACTTTTCTATCCCTCTTATATCCAAAGAAAAATTCCACAAACTTTCGAACACTAAGAGGCTAGATCAACAGTCCACAATGAGCTCCGAGATTGACGACCCAAATTATATATTTTCGGGCTTCGACGATTTCTTCACAATGCCCTTTCTCCACAACTTCCTCGGATCATTGAAAAGCACTTTCATCGAGTCTCAGATCGACGGTCCACAATCTTCGATCAAATGGATGGTCCATATCAAGTCCCTTCAAGCTTCGATGATTATCTTTGGTCGTCAAACAACACTACACTTTATATCTCCCGACGTCGAAACGTCGAACGACTTATCCTACCTCCACATGTCCCCTCTTAGATCAACGGCTAGGATGCCTTTCGGGACTTCAACGATTTTTTTCCTTTTCTGTACAACAACGCAAAGTTGTTGAAGTGTCAAGTCCTTGGACTGTGGGATCTTGTGCCACGCGTCCTCTCCAACAGACAGTTGGGATTAACTCTGAGGCTTCGGGCCTCCGTGAGTCTCCATAAAAACTGTGCACTATGGTTCTTCCAGAGTGTTGGACCTCTGGACCTATGAATCTGTTGTCACGTGTCCTCATGTGATCAATGGTCCAGATCTACTCTGGACTTCGGGACTCCGGAAAGATTGACCTTCTCTTCCTTCTACTCTTCTGGAGTATTTATCCTTCAGACCTCCTAATCTGTCACTGCATGTCTTTCCCAATGGATGCCCCAGATGACTTCGGGACTCTGAGCTTCAGGAGTCCTAGATGCTCCAACCTATTGTTCTCTTGAACCTCCAAACTGATCAAGGGTCTAATCAGCTGCCACATGTCCACTACTTTGGACAGCCCAGATGAGTTCCATCCTTTGGGCCTATGGGTATTCTTGCCCCAACAAAACTTAAGTCCTTTGAACCTCAAACTAATGGAGCTTAGATCCACGCTCCATGTGTCCTTTCCAACGGGCGATCGAGATTCATTCCAGCTTTTGGCTCTTCAGGAGTTCTTGACTCAACTCCATATAATTCTTCTAGAGTGTTAGACCTCCATATTTCTGGATCTTCTTCCATGTGTCTTCAAGATCAATGGTCAGGATTCACTCCGGCCTTGGGACTTCGGGGGGGTCCTGACTTCTCCAAGCGTTGAATCCTCAAAATATGCATAGTCTAAAGGACTTCGTCAATTAAACCTCATGCAACTCCTCCAGATATAACGGTTGTCCTCTCTCCTGCAAACTCTTGAATGGATCTCATTCATTGATTCCCACTCCTCGATAACTCCTTCTTTAACCTTGACTCACAACTTCTTTGGATGTTCGAACTCTCAAGGACTTACAAGGTTAAACCCCGTGCTACTTCTCCAGATCCAAGGGTGATAAAAGATCCTGGATCCTCCAAAACAGATCTCAATTTTTCTTCTATTTAAACAATCAGATCCTCCAAACTTGCAAAGTTCAAAAGGGTACAAGGGGTTAAACCCCAAGCAACTTACCTTATTCGAACGATTTCTATCACCTGCGCTCAGATATTACGAATAGGATCTCTTCTCCTCTGTGTTCTCTTCCTCCTGCCTAGACTATGATCTAATGGTCTAGATCTACTCCCCCTGCCAATATCGACAGCTCCTGTAGCTTCTCCCTCTATGCACTTCGCCTTCCAATGAAGGATTTTCTTAATCACTACAAAGGTTCCAGCCTTTGATCCCTTGGCTGGACTCTAACTGATCATCCTCAAATGGAATTGTAGCTCCTAACCTTTGAACTTAAAACAAGTTCACTTGTGCATGTTCTGCACTTCTCCGATAGTCTGAGACTTGGATTGTTTTTGTCTTTCTTCCCTCCAGGTAGGGACTCTATGCACCATTGTGCTATCTCTCTTGAGCTTTGGCTTGCTTGAATCTCTAAGTGTCTTGGCCCTTCGTTCGTTCAAAGTAATTCTTGTACCTTCCTGTCACTCTCCACTCGTCCTCCTGAGCTTGACCAACACTTTGGTAGTGTGCTGACTTTATTCACTCTAATTTTATAAAAGACTCGGACTTAAGAATTTTTCCAAAAGTCTTCCCGTGCACTCCTTTCGCTTGTCTCTTCTGAGACTTTCTCAACACCTATCTAAGTGTTGGCCCAGTGCACTCCTTAGGCAAGTGTTCTCCTGAGTCCTGAACTCTTCAGGCTCATTGGTGCACTCCTTGCACTTCTTGCATAAATTTTCTCCAGAGTGTTCAGTAACTCTGGTCTTCCTTCTCCTCCAACTAGCTATCAAAGTGTTCAGTAACTCTAATAGGCCTTCCCTGGTACTACTCCTTGTGATATTCAAAATGGTTCTGGTGTGCCCACCTTACATGCTCTTCTCTCTGAACTCACATAGATTTCAAGTGACCTCATGGCACTGGCTTCACATAGTTTCAATACTCTGGTGTGCACTCCTTGCACCAGCCTGAGAGCCCAAAACTACTCATAAATCTATAGATAGAGAAATCTATCTAAACCTACAAATGTAACCTACTTGCATACATCTATAGCATACATAAATAAATACAAATAACATTTAGAAAATAACCAATCATCACACATAAAGACACATACACCTCATACGCAAGAAAAAAAAAATTTGTATTATATCTAAATTTTTTTGTACAAGATTTACAAAGGTTGGACTGCTACACAGTCTTCAGCAATTCCTCTCCTCTCTTGAGCTCTCTCTCTCTCTCATCAACTCATATAACTAATGAATATTGAAAACCAAATATCTTTTAAAAAAGAGGGGCTCCTCAATCCTTCCCTCCAGCTACCTACTCGCATTGAATTACATTCAATGGGCATCTAGTCTGAATCAGATTTATATCCCACCTACTGTCAGCCATTAAAGGTGACCCTATCTATTAAAATAACTCGGCATGTAAAAATACATGGGCTCAGTTTTCCTTAAGCCTCACATACTTAAATTACATTTAATTGCATTAGAAACTTTAAATTGGGTTCAAAATGAGAGGGTTGGCACCTCTCTTTCCTTGGAACATGTTCCTCATTGTGTATTGATGCACTGCTTTGCTGACGCTGATGAGGTGGAGCAATGCTCCTGCATCATACTCCTGCGTTGACAAAATCATGAGCTCCTTCTCATGGCTCCCCTACTGCTGAGGTTTAGATCCTCTAGGATCCCAAATCTGAATTTGGATTTGACCATCTTCTCCTCTTTATGTATGCTTCTATTTTTGTTTCCTTGTTGCTTCTGCAGGTTATTCTCTAATTAGCTTCCTCTTGTTGCTATATTTCTCCTTTGTTTCTTCCAGCATCAACCTCCTTATTTCTTCTATCAGTATGTCTAGTTGGTCCATTGGTTGACTCATCCTTTGCAGTCTACTCTGTTGCAACTCCTCTTCATCATCCAATTCCAACTTAACTTATTAGATGTGTTGACTCTGCGCCATTACCCTTCCCTCTAGGGCTTCCAATTATTCACATAGATCAATGGGAAAATCATATTGATCTCCCATGTTGACTTCATCTCTTGTGGCATTAGCTTGCCACTCCACTATCTCCTCTGATAGTTTTCTTTCTGTCAGGGACTCCAACTCCTCATACAGATCAGCAAATTCCATGTTGTATGTTTCTCTCTCCTCAGTTGCAGGCTCAATTTCTGCAATCATCTCCTGTTCATCTCCCTGGATAAAAAAATTGAACAATTTTTTTGAATTCTCCTCTTCTCCTTTCATCTCATGGGAAGATGTCAATGTATGCTCTTTCTCCTCTATGAAAATATTGGCTAGTTGTCTCTCCTCTGCTACACTTTCATCATGTGCACTGGCCTCTACTGAGTTGCTTGGTAAGAATATGTTGATTCCTCCAATGATCAAAATGTACCTCTGATCCTCCTCCTCTGTCAACACTTATTTTTTATCTGAACTCCTCTCCTTTGAGTTCATGAGACTCTCAAACAGTCTCGGTTCATTCTCCTTGCCCACCTGGAAATTGGATTTTTTTGACCTGCTCTCCTAGCAGTCTATGATATCTTTTATTGATCCCATATCATTGCCCTCCTGGAAATCTGAAAGTTCACTTCTTCCCTCAAGGAAGTATATGAGATCTCTGCTTCATCTCTCTCTATTTCCCTTTTGGAAATTTGAACCTTCATCTCTTCCCTCCTGACAGTCTATGATATCTTCAATTGATTTCATCTCATTTCCCTCCTAGCAATTTTCATTATCACCTCTCCCCACCTCGTGGTTTATGAGATATTATGTTGGTCTCTCCTCTTCATCACTAAGGCTTTCTCCAACATCTGGTTCACAACTGTAAACCATCTCTTCCCCTGTGGCACTGAGGGTTTTATCATGCCTCAACCACCTCCTCAAATTTTGATTTTGCCCTCTAGAAATCAGTTGTTGGGTAGGCCACTTTATTTTTCTCCTCAAGGGTCATTCATACCTCTAGCTTCCTTGTGCTTCCTGTTGCATCTTCAGCATTAACCTATTGAGCTTTGTTCTCATCTCCTCAAGCTCTTTGTTATTATTCTTTTTTCTCATTTGTTGGCTGCCTCCTTGAGATTTTTTCTTATGGCCTTCAGCATCCATATTTCACCTCTACTTTCAAGAATGTGACTGGTTATCCTGGCTCAGCCCACCTGGCTTTCTGTTGTTTGTTGCACACCTTGAAACAAACCTTCACAAAGCATCACACCATGATTTCTCCTCCTTTGTTTGTTGTCTACAAACATAAATCATGATCTAATACCACTTGATGGTATCAAACCAAAACTTTCCTCACTCGCTTGCTACCTGCAGACAAAATCAAGCTCTGATACCACTTGATGCAGACCCCACCCTCTCACAGGGTCTGCGCGACCTCCCGGTGTAGGATCATTCTAGTCGGGAGCTTAAATTAGCTCACAAGCTCCCTCTGAGCCCAAATATTAATGTACAGGTCCTAAAAAAACCTCTTCTTGAATGTAAATTTCCCTTTCAGGAGTCACCGAGCACTTACAAATCCTCCCTAGAGACCAAGGGCTAAATCTGTGGGCCAAAGCTTCAAATCCTGAAAGTTTCAAGACTTCAGGACTTTTCTATCCCTCTTATCTCTCAAGAAAAATTCTGCAAACGGTCGAACACTGAGCGACTATATCAATGGTCCACAATGAGCTCTGATATCGATGGCCCAAATTATGTATTTTTAGGCTTCAATGGTTTCTTCACAACACCCTTTTTCCACAACTTTCTCGGATTGTCGAAAAGCGCTTTCGTCGAGTCTTAGATCGACGGTCCATAAGCTTCGATCAAATG
Organism: Picea glauca; assembly: GCA_000966675.3. NCBI lineage: Eukaryota > Viridiplantae > Streptophyta > Pinopsida > Pinales > Pinaceae > Picea > Picea glauca. The sequence goes on along the minus strand of JZKD02S1672942.1, from coordinate 24,523 downwards.
GACGGTCCAAATCAATTCCCTTTGAGCTTCAGCATTTCCTTTGGTTTTCAAACAACACAACACTTTATATCTCCCGACGCTGAAACGTTGAATGACTTATCATTCCTCCACATGTCCCCTCCTAGATCAATGGCTAGGATGCCTTTCGAAACTTCGGAGATTTTTTTCCTTGTCTACACAACAAAGAAAAGTTGTCGAAGTGTCAAGTCCCTGGACTGTGGGATCTTGTGCCACGCGTCCTCTCCAATGGATGGTTGGGATTAACTTCAGGGCTTCGGGCCTCCGTAAGTCTTCAAAACAGCTCTGCACTATGTTTCTTCCAGAGTGTCGGACCTCTGGATCTGTTGTCGCATGTCCTCCTATGATCAACGAGCCGGATCTGCTCTGGACTTCGAGACTCTAAAGAGATTGAAATTCTCTTCCTTCTACTCTTCTGAAGTATTTATCCTCCGGACCTCCTAATCTGTCGCTGCCTTTCTTTCCCAATGGACGGCCCAGATAACTTTGGGAATACGGGCTTTGGTAGTTCTAGCTGCTCCAATCTGTTTTTCTCCCGAACCTCCGAACTAACAGAGGGTCTAATCATCTACCATGTTTCCACTGCTTTGCATGGCCCGGATGAGCTCTGGCCTTCGGACCTCGAGGTATTCTCGCCCCAATGAAACTTAAGTCCTTCAAACCCTAAAATAATGAAGCTCAGATCCACACTCCACATTTCCTTTCCAACGGACGGTCGAGATTCACTCCAACTCCCGACTCTTCGGGAGTTCTTGACTCAACTCCACATAATTATTCCAAAGTGTTATACCTCTGGATTTTTTTCTCTGTTGCCACATGTCTTCAAGATCAATAGCCAGGATTCACTCTGAACTTCGGGGGGGGTTTTCAACTTCTCCAATCGCTGAATCCTTTGAATACGTGTAGTCTGAAGGACTTCATTGATTAAACCTCATGCAACTCCTTCATATCTAATGGTTGTCCTCTCTCCTGCAAAATCTCGAATGGATCTCAGCCATTTATTCTCGCTCCTTGATAAATCCTTCTTTAACCTTGATTCACAACTTCTCCGGACGTGCGAAGTCTCAAGGACTTACAGGGTCTCTAGATCCAAGGGTGATAAAATATCCTTGATCCTCCCGAACAGATCTCAATTGTTTGCCTATTTAAACAAGAAAATCCTCCAAACTTGCAAAGTTCAAAAGCATACAGGGGGTTAAACCCCGAGCAACTTACCTGATTCGTACAGTTTCTATCACCTGCACTTAGATCCTACGACTAGGATATTTTCCCCTTCGTGTGCGCTCCTCCTCCTTGGTGGAATCTGATCTAACAGTCCATATCTTCTCCCCCCGCCAAGATCGACGGATCCTGTAGCTTCTCCATCTGTGTGCTTCGGCTTCCAATGAAGGATTTTCTTAATGACTGCAAAGGTTTCGTCCTTTGATCCCTTGGCTGGACTCTAACTGTTCAGCCTCAAACACAATTGTACCTCCCGAGCTTTGAACTTAAAACAAGTTCACTTGTGCATGTTTTGCGCTTCTCCGACAGTCTGAGACTTGGACTATTTTTGGCTTGATGCCCTTCAAGTAGGGACTCTATGCACCACTCTGTTGTCTCTCCTTAGCTTTGGCTTGCTCAAATCTCTAAGGGTCTAGGCCCTTCGTTCCTTCAAAGGAATTCTTGTGCCTTCTTGGAACTCTTCTCTCATTCTCCTGAGCTTGACCAATGCTTTGGCAGTGTACTGACTTTATTCACTCTTTGCACTCTGAGTTTCTAAAATACTCAAACTTAAGACTTTTTCCAAAATTCTTCATGCCCACTCCCTGTGCTTGTCTTCTCTGAGACTTTCTCAACACCTATCTAAGTGTTGGCCCAGTGCACTCCTTACACGGGTGTTCTCCTGAGTCCTGAACTCTTCAGGCTCACTGGTGCACTCCTTGCACTTCTTGCAGAACTTTTCTCCAGAGTGTTTAGTAACTCTGGTCTTCCTTCTCCTCCAACTAGCTATCAAAGTGTTCAGTAACTCTAATAGGCCTTCCCTGGTACTACTACTTCTGAGCTTCAAAATGGTTCTAGTGTTCCCACCCGACACGATCTTCTCTCTGAACTCACACATAGTTCAAGTTCACTCCTAGCACTGGCTTCACAGAGTTTCAATACTCTGGTGTGCACTCCTTGCACCAGCCTAAGAGCCCAGAACTACTCAGAAATCTACAGATAGGGAAATTTATCTAAACCTACAAATGTAACCTACTTGCATACATATACAACATACATAAATAAATACAGAGAACATTTAGAAAATAACCATTTATCACACATAAAGACATAGACACCTCATATGCAGGAAAAACTTCTTTTGTATTATATCTGAATGTTTTTGTACAAGATTTACAAAGGTTGGACTGCTACAAAGTATTCAACACTTCCTCTCCTCTCTTGATCTCTCTCTCTTGATCATCAACTCATAACACTAATGAATTTTTAAAACCAAATATCTTTTACAAAAGAAGGGCTCCTCAAGCCTTCGCTCCAGCTACCTAATCGCATTGAATTTTCATTCAATCACATTCAATGGGCATCTAGTCCAAATCAAATCTAGATCCCTCCTACTGTCAGCCATTAAAGGCGGCCCTATATATTACAATAACTCGGCATGTACAAATACATAGGCTTGGTTTTCCTTAATCCTCACAAACTTAAATTACATTTAATTGCATTAAAAATTTTAGATTGGGTTCAAAATGAGAGGGTTGGCGCCTCTCTTTCCTTTTAACTTGTTCCTCCTTGTGCGTTTATGTGCTACTTTGTTGGCATTGATGAGGTGGAGCGATGCTCCTGCATCAAATGTCATGGTAGGATTTCATAAGGGACTATTGAGCAGAGAAAGGAGAGACCTTCTAGTACTCCTGAGGAAATGTTGAGCAATGAAGGTGTCATATGAATCAAAAAATACATACATAATTTTAATTACAACTCATATTATAATATAGCAGGAGGGGGAGGGAGTGACCTTGCAAGATTAAAAAAAAAAACCTAACTAATAATGAATTATGAAATATGAATACTGTGTAGAGTTGTGATTGTGCATACATGAATCTTTCACAAATATTTGATTGCATTATATGAATGCTTGTTTTTCCTAATAATGCATATAGTGAATGATACTTCATTGTATTTAATGTGATGACAACTAAAATTGATTGAATTATTGGTATGCCATCATTCTAAGATCATTCATGTGTTGTTGTCAATGTTGCAATGAAAGAGTATATGTGTGAATACTCAAGGTTGTTTGGTTAAATAAATCTCTATCAAGGAGGACAGAATTGCAGGTAGAATTTTTCGGATATGGAAATGAATGTAACCCCATTATGAAAAATAGAGATTATTGCATGCAAGAGTCAAATATTATGAGTCAGATCTCATAGTTGTGAAATCTGATTTCTGTATGAAACAAATTTAAATTATTTATTGAATTTTTAATGATGGAATCTCATGGTAATTGTATGTGTATGATATAGGTGAGATGATGAATCTATATAGTAAGGATATAT
>JZKD02S1672940.1:89422-119346 GCA_000966675.3 Picea glauca | reverse complement strand
CTTAGCTGTGTAATGGTATTGTAAGTTGTAGGTATACTTGGTGTTACAGCTATACGTTTTTTGTTGAGCAGATTTCGCAGCCAACAACATGGGTTCAGAACAAAGCAACCAAGGCGCCAATTTCAGCAACAAAAATAGCGGGGGCAACCCTAAGGCTCTAGGGTGTTGTTCCTGAGATTAACCCTAAGGCTCAAAGAGTAATATACATCAGCAATGTTTAAAGAGAATGTTTTAAAAGAGTGATTTTTCTACCTTTAGTTATATAAGAAATGATCCTCAAATGAAATTAATAATAAGACAGTATAGAGGCTATATTTTGTTATTTGAGTCACAATTGTAATATCAAATGATGTGAGGGAAACTTACAAAACTGTTAAACAAAGAAAGGCATCAATTGTTGAAGAGTCTCACCTTGTTGCAGTAGAAGAAAAATAGATAGTGCACTATTGAACATAATATAAAGTACCGTAATTCACACAGCTTGCAGGTCTTGTTTGACTCACAGTAAATACAGAGGAAAAACTACTTATTTAACGAATTACTGATATAATACGATTACAGTAGTTGTAATACTAAATTGCAATCAAACATTAATCAAGGGATGTCATAAGGAAATATGAAGATATAGAAACACAAAAGAAACACATGACTCAAACTGAGCGAAAGTTGGAATCTTTGTCTGCACTTGTATTAATACTAAAAAAAGGAGAGTTTTCTCTATTACATCTGACAAGAAGCAACCTTGAACAGATATTGAATTTGTGTGTTTATAAAAAATTTGTCACAACTCAAAATGGTTGGACTTCTTACAATATTTAATTGAGATAAACTATATCTGAAATGAAACGACATGATGTAAAATCTGATGAGCTTCGCTAGCATTTTATTCTTCCTCTTCACCTGCTGGGAGAAACACTTCTTTAGAGGGAAAAGGATAATCAGATGGATAGTTATGCATGGCTCGTCAAGGAATGGATAACATATGTAGGAAAAAGTAACCGTCTGCAGAAAGAATGATAATGAAATGGAGGTAAGAGGGGATTTAGAATGAGAGTGAATGAGACAAATGATTGTTTGAAAATGGAAGATAAGGATGGTGAAAAGGAGAAAAGATGGTGTATATTTTTCTACTTGCTTCCACCTATATTTTTTTTTCTATGGTCAATACACTGATGGTATATATTCAACAATTCCACTACAAACCTTGAAGGCTCAATTGTTTCATTCACCTCAAAATTGAATAATTTCCTTTCTACTTGAGGTAGCCATCCTTGGATCCTTTTCACTTCTTGATTTGTGGACTATAACTGTAATCTTGGATTCACTAACCACTTATTGATTTTAAGAAGATCAACCTGGCTCGTTTTTTGAATGGATTCCAGAGTTTCCTCTTTGCTCTTTATAGAGTTCTGCTGGTTCATTTCTATATCAATTTACCCCATGGATTCCATGATATCACTTCCCTTAAGATCAATTAGTCCTTTGTCTAATAATGACACCGCTTATAGGAAAGTCTCTTTTACTTCTCTAGAAAATCTTTTTCTTTTTGCCAAATTTGTTTCCCAGACCTTTAGAGTCGTATCACCTCTTAATTGTTCAAACGGGGAGAGCAAAGGAAAATAAGGGCCATTATCTTTTTGTACCAATATGATGGCTTCTTGAAACTTAACTCGGGTTGAGCGGGCCTCTCTTTCTTTGATGTAGATGTCCTTCAGAGAAATATCTACTACCCGGTAGCACTTTTGAATAACATCTATCTTCAGAAAGAGGTTTTGTTGGGCAGCTTCTAGCTTCTCATTTATTTCCAATGCTTGAATTTGGAAGGCCAAAATTTCTATCGAGGTACCTTCGGTCAGCTTCAATCTAGCTTTCATTTGTCTTATGAATTCATCATGTTGAGTGATTAGACACTGGTTGATTTGTGAAATCTGGTGGTTCTCATCAAGATTGGCCCAGAGTTGTTGAATTTGTTGTTGATCATTAGTTCTGATCTTCTCGAAGTCTTGACTCATTCTGTCCCGGAAAGTGTGTTCAGCGATGTATATCTTCTTTTGTAATTGTTCTACCAACATACACGTTTATCGCAGTTTTTTGGCCAAATTGTCCACAGACCATTGATTGGTAGTGCCAAAAACACCTAATGAACCTACAAATTCTTTCGCGAATTCTGTGTCATATCAATCATTCTCGTCATACACCATTCTCTACCTTTTAGTTATCACTCAATCTTTCTAGTGTGATTCTTTTTTCACAATGGCCTTCCTTTTCTTACTAAAGAAGAAATCTGAGGGAGGCATCTCTTTGAGTGAGATGGGGGTAAGATCACTTACAAAAATAATTTTGGAAGTAGGGTTTCCAAAGCTGGATTGTAGAGGAGTAAGTGATGTAATGGGAGAAGCAATCTCTGTGGAATGTTGTTGCTCCATGGTATTTGAGATTCTAGCGGGGGTAGTTGGTGACGAGGGATGTGCAATTTCTCCTTGCTTCAGATAAGCTTTGAGTTGAGCTAGTGCTTGGGGGATTAGTTGTCCTGATAATGAGGCTTATAATTATTGTGTCAAAACCTCATAGATCTTCGCGGTTTCCTCAACCTTGTGTTTACCTGAGTGCTCTGGTTCAGAACCTGTAGGCATAGATTCATATGCAGGAGGAGCAACTACCGACTCTCCTTGTAGTACCTTTGGAAGACTATTTCACCTGTGCCTTTGGAAACCGAGGAAACCAACTTGTTGATCTAGGGGTAGGGTTTGGAATATTTTATGTACCTCTTCATAAGACCTAACTCCCCTGAATATTTCGTCATATGGGGAGTTTTCATGCACATATCTTTTCATGTTGAATTGGGTCAGGTGGTTTTCCACAATCTTGTCTGGGTCGTGCCTTTTGAATTCGATGTCAACCAATTCGACACCTTCCAGAGCCGCAACCTCCACTTTGGAGTGCCCAAAATACAGTAATGAAAACATGCCAACTTGAATAGGAAAAGTTGGCCATACCTTTTTATGCACTTCCTTCATCTCTTTGTTGATGTATCCTATTATTGTCTGGTAGGCCACTTCTATGCATACCAGCCATTCTAGTAAAAATTGTGGGAGATCATGGGGAGGGATCGAGCATCCAAAAACTTTGATATAGGAGAAATTCTTCTCAATAAAACAATTTGCTAGCTTACCCAGATTTCTCATAATCCTATCTGAAATTCGAGGAGGTGGGTAGCCATACAGGGCTGTATGAACAAGAACCACAACATTGTGACATATTTCATAAAATAAGTCCTTTGAGTTTTCTTCCCATGGCCTCGAATGGTAGAAATGAATAGGCACGACACTGGTCGGGGTCCAGCTCCAATTCATCAATGGGAAAGGCGTCATGAAGCAGATGGCATCCATGATATAGGTTGACATGTAAAAGGGGTCAGGTTGTCCTTTTGATTTCATTGTTTTGTATTCAACAATTTCCTTGGTCAAGTTATCAGACAAAAATTTGGACCAGTTGAAAGTGTAACCCTCTGCCACCTCATGCATAATGGATACTGTAATGTCCCCAAGGCCGAGCCCAGTTGTAAATCTTGTTTACGAAATGAGTTGTAAAAATGTCTTATAGGCTGGTGAGCCAAGTTTGTATAAGTTGGTGGGATTATGTGATTGTTAGGCCAGAGAGCCTAAGGGTTGGAGGCCAAGGGCTTGATTTTGTACTTGTATGTATGCAGCACCTTAATAAAATATAAACACCGTCGCGTGCAGACCGACCATGATGAATGAGTGATGGGGGACTGAGCTTCCACAGAGTGGGCAAAGAATTAGGGGTTGGAAGGTGGGAAAAGGGGCTAAGTGTTGAGCCTAGGGGCTTAAGCCTTGGGAGTAATATTTTATTATTATTCCAAAGAACATGTGCATTTTATGTTTCATTTTTATCCTAAGTTCTTGGCAAGGGGAAAACGTGCAAAGGGGATGCATGTTGATGGAACGCATGCAGTTCCAAGGGTGATAAGTGTCAACCCTGGTGCATGCAAATAAAACAGTCGAGATAAGCCATGAGAGGGGTCCCTCCTCCATTCCACCCGACTGCCTGAGCATGTACAGAGCTCTAAACAGTACGATCGACCCAACCTCTGCAAGAATACCTCGTGTGTTCCTAAGAGCGGAGAAGCCTGTGTTCGTTTCAGAAAAGTCGGGTTCACCCTCTCTGTTCTGAGCCCTGGAGTCTGTGTCGATCTCTATGGGAATTGCTTGTCACACAATCTCGAAAACCATCACCGTGAGACCTTGTCATCATTGTTGAGCCTGTTTGGGAAGCCTGTGTCTGTATTCCCGGTTGGCTGTGGTGGCCACACAGAGCTGGACTGCGCGTGGCTTGCTGGCCAGTGAAAGTTGTGATTGATCCTGTGTATGACCTCTCTCCAAGTGAGGGAGGTGACTGTTGTTGGAAGAGGCAGGTTGTCAGGCCTATGAGCAACTCTTTCCAGGTGAGAAAGTTTGTTGGGAAGTGGTTTCTTCCAGAGAGTGTCCAGCACCAGCTTCGGGCTCTGAGACTTCCTGATCTGGCCTATTGCCGAGACCTAGAGAGGGAGGTGTACCATCGATGGACTTTTCTTGTGAAGGTGTATACTCCCGGGCGGAACAATCATGTGGGGAATGAGAGTTTGGCAGTAGTGGGCGTAAGATGGCATCCTGGGAAGAATCCTTCCAGACATTCTGGGTTGTTTTCCCTGCAACCTCAGCCTAGCCTAGGATTCCTTGCCTTGGGGTGGAGCTTAGTCCTAGCTCGGGGGTGACCCACTGCTGAGCTGACGAGCAGTGTGGTCTAAGGCTGGGAGGTTCATGGAAGGCCTACACGTGGTTGGTGGAATCGCCAAGGTTTTCAAAGATAAGTATCAGAAGATGTTTTATTCTTAATTCTGCATCTCTGTATAATTATAACTATCATGTATTCTATTGTGCATATCAATTTAATGTTAATGCTATTGATTGTATATTATAGCAGTAAATAATATGTTTACTCTGAGCTCAAATGTATTCTTTGCTTAAATGCATGTGGATTATATAATGTCTGTATGATGTTTGTATTCTCCCTGAACAGTCTACATAGCATCATGGCTACATATATCATGTGTGAATCCAAAGATGTTGTGGCATATATAGCATAAGCATCTGTTTTGAACCTCTCTGGGTGTCCCCACCAAGACTTGACTATATCGTGACCTCTTACGACGTACCGAACGCATTCCTTTTGCTCAAACTCCAGAATAAGTGCAACATTTTATGTGTATTTAGGATTAGGGGATATCTTATACATTACTTGCATATGTTCGGGTCGGAAAGAGCCAACGATGACCTTCTGATGGTTGATGATGGTTCTGGTTTGGACATCAACCTGCTCCAAGGCCCAGCTTATCATGTCGTTATAAGGCATAAGCCTTGGTCATGTTTCTATCTTGTGCAGCTCTGACTATGCTATGTGTCTAAGCTTGGTAGTAAAATAATCATCTTCTTCCTCACTGGAGCCCTCTGGACAGTTGATGATTTCCCGTTCCAGAATTTCGAAAACCTGTGTCTAGGTTTTAGTGGCGTCTGTGGCTCGGGGAGTGGTATGAGAGAGAATGTCTACATTTGGGTTTGAATCTTCTCTGGCCGCAACAATATTTTTCATCATTTTCCATGGTTCCATAATCTCTAAGAAATCGAGTGAGGTTACCTGTTGCAGAGAAAATCCATGAGATTTTAAAACTGTTAAGAGCTTGTTAATTGCGTAAAGTGTAAATGAATTCAAAATCCAAGTGCTTATATTCAACTAAGATACATTAATTTTCGTATAGCTTCACTGACAAAAAAATTATTAGCTTTGATAGGAATGTCTGCCTGGAGATCCACGATCTATGCTTTGAATCATTACCCTAAATTAGTCATAAATGCCATCAATATTCGGCGGTTTGTGTTCAGGAGTTTTGGATGAGACAGAGTGATAATTTATCGAATCCCGAATCTACGAAGGTTAATCCTTGGATAATTGCTTTTAAAACCTTAATTAATCATGTTTAAAAAGGTGTGTCAATTTCGAGTGTCTCAAGAGTTCAAAATTTGGGAACTTTAAACGTAGCTCGAGAGGAAATTCTCGAAACCCAAAACTGCGAAGTGATTAATTATCTAGTGAAAGTATTAATTAATCATATTTAACTTTAAGCATTTCAGTTCAGACTTCAGAGATTTTAGAATACGATACAGAGTAAGCATTTCAACTCGGAAGTGTGAATTCATTGATTATCTCTTGATCACGATTAACTTAGATAATTAACATCTAATACTTTGACATTTTGATATTTCGGTGATTCATGCCTTCCTTCTTTGTTTAAATTCCGGAAGGATCATCGCCTGTAGTGGCGTGTTATGTATGATGTTATTATGGATGATGTGTATAGGAAAGGGAGGTGCCACATGTTAACTCAGGGAATACTCAAAGATATACATGTACTACGAATTTTTTCTTTTAAAGATTTAGGAAAAACAATGAGCGGACACTTTTGGGTTTCAGAGTTTCGGGGTTTTTATTGTTAAGACTTATTGCAACATCTGAAGCGCGGAGCTCTGAAATGATCGTTATTGATTTACCTCTTTAAAAAGTAAGCGGCTCCAAAACTCTGGGGGCTATTAGGATTGTTGGATCAAATGGGGAAATTCATCAATGATAGGCATTATGCATGCCTTATTATTAATTATCAGCCATGAATTGCATTTGAAATTAAAATGTTGTTTACCAATATTCCACTTTCTTTGGCTAAAATCATTATTTCATTTGCTGAAAAGTAAAAAGCTCAAAAGTTAAGAATTGTATGTGTTCCAACATAGTCTCCATCTAGGGATCGTGTCTCCCTACGAGACGTGGAATAACAATAGACCGAGTGCCTTTATTGGGTAAATGGAGTCATTATTTCATTTCTGGGAAACACCTTTTATGGACTAATCATACACTGAAAAATGAACTTCAACCGAATCTCAGAAAACCTTCAAAACACACCTAAGGATTCAAATTCTAGTTAGGCTATTTAATATTTTCCTTTCCTAAAACTGAATTTGGATCTATTTAAGATAATCAAAACGACTTTAACTAAAATATCAGACTTTGGTCGATTTCGTTTGCATAAGGTTAAGTAAATTTAACAATTTATTTAGGGAATCCCTTGTTGGTTTAGAAAGTAAATATTACTGGAAAGAGAACTAGATATCAGAGTATGTTATGTATATGTGTATGACACCCCTATAGATATCATAGATATTGCTTCACTACCAGCGAGCTTGTTCATTACCCTGGTGAAGTTATCTATTTCTCCCATTAAATTTCCTTTCACCACTTCAATTCGCATTTGGCTGAGATGAGGGAAATCATTATATGAATTTCCTTTCATCATCTCTTTTTGGACAAAATGGGGGGAATCGAATTACAAATTTCCTTTCACCATTTGTCTTGGATGAGATGGGGCACCCCAATCAGATTATGAACTTCCTTTTACCATATGTCTTATATTTTAATATTTTTGAAGTGGGGGAAATCAATTTGTATGTATCATACAAGGGATGATATCTTCTTAAACTTTAACAATGAAGGTCTATCAACAATTTTTTATTGTACTCTGAACTAATTTTCTCCCGATCTTCAACACACCTTCGCCTATAGGGAATATTTTATGGGTATTTTGATTTTCCAGGGATTGAACTTGAGCGAATTAATTAATTTAAAATATGATAGAAGAGATAAAGTTATCAGGATTATCCTAGACATACTTTCTTTCAGTTAAAATCAGAGGAATCATAAATATTTTCGCCTAATCTCATTTTGAAGGTATTTTTTTTAAGTTTTCGGAGTCAAGGTGAAATTCTTTCTTTCTATGAAGACCAAGGGAAGGACAGTGAAATTCAGAAGTGATTAAAAGCTTGAGCATAGGCAATATAAAACATAATGAGGACTCAAAATGTCTGACGCGGAAGAATCTCGTTCCCACATAAGTTTGTTTATTGATTTTTGAACTTCTTTCTCGACCTCTTTTTATTCTTATTTTCTGTTTCATTTTTATTTGATTTAGATAAGGCTTTAGAGTTAATCTGTAAATTTATACTTTTCTGATCCTTGATCAGGTGACAATATTTACATGGGTGAAACCCCTTTACAACCGATAAGATTTACTCAAAATTTTAACTTGAACTATAAGGATAAGAGTTCATACCTTAGGTTTCCTTTATATTTTCGATCAAGTAAATCATTAATTTATCACCTGTTTTCAGAGAAAATGAATGTATTTGAAAAAATAGTGTTGGATTCCTATGCACCCTTATCTCTCGTCTAACAGTATGTATTCTGCAAAAAAAAAAATTGGAGGTGTCAGAAAATTCTACAGAATAGAGATGGTATGTGATATCTATGTTTTTACATTCTTGTTTTGATGATATCGAGTAAAACTGGTTTATTTGCAGTAAAATTAAAATTTGGATAATCTACAAAAGAAAAGAAAATTGCAAATCGGAACAAGAAACCAAAACCGGTATATATAATGGGAATTTGAAATATGACTATTGCACAAAATGTTTTAGGTAACGCCCATTGATAGGAGTGTCAAGAATTTTTCCGTCGATATTTTCTAGTAAGAATGAATTTTTCCCCTCTATAGTTGTAATCCTTAATGGTCTGAACTAGAGATGGTCAAACTTGCCATGTTTCCCCACATATTCTTTCCTAGCGTCCCATTTCAAAACCAAATCTCCAGGGAGAAAATCCTTGTCTTTAGATTTTTTTTCGAAAAGGGATTTCATATTATATTGGTACCTTTGAAGTTTGTCATCTACTTCAACCATATTTTGTTGGACTTCAATTATTTGAATTATCCTTCTCGTAATGTCGTTTGTCTCTTCATTTGCATCCTGCAAGAGCTTCATCAGAGGAAGATAAAGATTGATAGGAAGGACAACGTTAGTACCATAAACCAATTGAAAAGGAGACATACCTATTGATTTCTTGGTGTTGATTCAATTCACCCATAAGGCATATTTCAGGTGAATGTGCCAAGCCTTCTTATTTTTTGTCAACTCCTTTTTTATTATAGTCATCATGCTCTTGTTGGATGATTTGGCCAACCCATTTCCCCGAGGATAATAGGTTGTAGAATGTCCTAACACAATGTTGTATTTTTGGTATAAATTGACCATTTCCATAGATTTGAAATCTTGTACATTGTCAGTGACTATTTTTCGAGGACAACCAAATCTCAATAGGATGTTCTCTTCCAAGAAGTTTGTTACTACCGAATCTGTAGCATTCTGGGTCGAAATGGCTTCGACCCACTTCATGAAGTAATCGATAGCGGTTAAAATCCACTTATGTTGGGTGCTTGACTGTGGATGGATTTCTCCGATGAAATATATACCCCATTGTTGAAAGGGGGCTTTTCTTTTGACCGATATTAAAGGTAGTACATGGAGCTTTTGCTTACCAGAGAACAGTTGGAAAGAGTTTCAGGATCTGACCTTGGCATTCACATCAGTAAATAACTTTGGCCAATAATAACCTGCTCTTAAAATATTGTAGGTCATTTCCCTTGAGGCGTTGTGTCCTCCACACACTCCTTCATGAAATTCATTTATGGCACCTTCTGTTTTAGATTATGTTAAGCAACACAACAAGAAACCTAGGGGATCTTTCTATTGGAGTTACTTCACACACACCTAGGATTTATTTTTCCTAAGGTCTTTATTTGTTTATTAGTCATTATCCAGTCTCCTATATTTTAGGAGAGAATATTCCACCTGGAGAATATTCTCTTTCAGTTCAGACTTCAGTTTGACTAGTTGAGTTGAGTTTAGATGTTGCATTGGGATCATCACCATGCAACATTGGGATCATCACCATGTTAATTCGACCTTACCTTGGTATCATCACCAAAGTGGCGCATTAGCCTTGATTCCTTAAGTTAAATCCTCAATAATTTCTGTTCAGTCAGTTAATTGAAGATTAGTTGACTAGTTAACTCAATTAGGTGGCAGTTCACTCCCGTAACTGCCTGAGAGACTAGAATAGGTGGCAGTTCACTCCTGTAACTGTTGGTGTGTGTCCAAATCACTCTAGACCACCACTATGGTGACTTGGTTCACCCCAAGTCGAACTCATTGAGTTATATAGAGTATATCATGTGTAAATTATTCATTATTCATAACGGTTAATGAGAATTATTTCCATTCTTTCTCTCCTTCTTCTTCTTTTCCAATTCTCTCTGCAAACATGTGTATCATTGTTTAGCTAGATCTATTTTGTGTAGGTAAACACATTTACATGGTATCAAATCCAACAGAGTGCTAAGAAAAGCTACACCAAAAAAAAATTTGCAGGTACCGAAGATTGAAGACAACGGAAAGATGGAATTCCAAAAAGAATTCATTCTTACACCATACAACTATTTTTCATGGAAGGAGAAAATAGCCATACATCTCCGATCTAGAGGGTTGTATAGGTTAACCATGAATACAGATATAGAACCGACATCAGCCATAGAAAAATCCAAGTACTTAAATTGCATGGATGAGGCACTCGGAACAATTTGCAGTCTTATTTCTTCCAGTCTCCTTTTTCATATATCTTCCTGTAAGACTCATGATGAAGCCTGGACCATCTTGGAAGGGATCTTTGGAAAATAGGATGAGATGAGGGGACACATGCTGGAGGTGGAGTTTCTCACATTGGATCCAAAAAGCTTCGAGAATATCCAAGATTTCTTTACAAAATTCAAGGATTTATTGTCGCAACTCAAAGCTTGCGGGGTTGATAAATCGAAGGAGGAGAAACAAATGGTTCTCACCATTCTCTCCAATATTGGACCTGAATTCTCTGTATTTGTATCCACATTCCATACTATTAGATTCGCCTCTGGATCCACCTGGAAGATGCCTTCTCTTGAGGACTTTATCGAATCCCTGACACAAGAGCAAACCAAGCTCATCAACATGGGTGCAATAAAAAGCCCAAGGGCGCATGCACTCACTGTGCATGATGGCAGCCACAAATATCAAAAATCTAAAGATAAAGATAAGAGGAAATCTTATGCACATACAAAGAAGGAAGGGTACACAAAACCCTTCACCGATGCCTCCAGATCCAAAGGAGAAAAGGGAAGAAAATGAGAGAAATGCACATACCATCACAAAGGATTCCATTCGGAATCCACATGCATGCAAAAAAAAATAGATATGATGTCTTAGATACTTCAGAAAAACAACCTTGGAGATCGTATCCCCGAGGGTGTAAATAAGAAGAAGCCAGAAGATCTGAATTCCAAGAAAGGCAATTCTAGCCATGCCTTGATTGCAATCAACTCCTCTCTCGATGCTTGGATCGTAGATTCAGGAGAATCACATCACATGGATACCTCAGAAGCAGTCTATTCTTCTTTGGATGCATGCAAAGGTCCTCCTATTCTGATGGGGGACAACTCTTCTGTTGAAGTCACTGGCAAAGGAAGGATTGAACTCACCAACGGAAGCTTCGAGAATGCGTTGCATGTTCCAAAGCTTTATGTCGACCTTCTCTCTGTGTATCAAATGATGAATTTTGGCACCGGAAAGAGATTCATATTCACACCAAATTTCGCGAACATCTACGACATGCAAATCAACTCCAAGGTTGCTACCGGTGAGGTAAATCATCAGTCAAGATTGTATACATTTTTTGAATTCATTGAACCTGATTCTGCTTTACTTCTTACTCATGCTGATGAAAGTAGTAGGATATGGCACAAAAGGTTTGGACATTTGAATTTCAGATACATGCAACAACTTGGCAAGAAAAGATTAGTTGATGGTCTACCAGACATCCATTTATCCAAGTGAGTATGTGAGGGATGTGTTCTCGGAAAACACCATCAAGATAAATTCAACAAAGGAAAGTCCCAGCGGGCTTCCGCACCTTTGGATCTGATTCACAGTGACCTCATGGGTCCTTTTCTGCATCCATTGATCAGCAAAGTGAGGTTTGTTCTCAATTTTGTTGATGATTTCTCACGTTTTACTTGGATCTACTTTCTCAGGCAAAAATCTGAGGTCTTTCAACACCTCAAAGATTTCAAAGCTTTGGTTGAGACACAATCCGGAAAGAAGATCAAAGTCCTCCGAACTAATAACGAGGGCAAGTATGTGAATCATGAGATTCATAATCTTTTCCATGAGGCAGGGATTTAGTTGCAACATACATTTCCCTACACTCCACAGCAAAACGGAGTAGCCGAGAGAAAAAACAGATCTCTAAAGGAGATGGCATCTTGCATGTTGCATGCAAAGTCACTACCATAGAGACTATGGGCCGAAGCACTTAACTGTTAAACATACATCCAAAACAGATCTCCTCATAGATCTATCAAGGATAAGACCCCCTACGAGGCTTGGAGTGGCCTCAAACTGGAAGTGGCCCACTTTGGCATTTTTGGTTCACATGCATGGGCCCGAATTCCCTCTGAAAAGAGGAAGGCACTTGATCCACATAGCACTGAGTGAATTTTTGTTGGATACCCCGACAGTGTGAAGGGATATTGGCTTGTTGATCTTTCCTCAGACCAACTCATCATTGAGCGTAGTGTCCAATTCGAGGAAAGTGTCTCGCATGTACCTCAACAGTCGCATGCAGACACCTTCACTCTTCCATCTATCCGAGATGATGAACATGTACATGCTGACTCTTCTTCAAACGTGAGTTCTGATTCAGAGGAATCAGATGATTCAGATTCAGAGTCGATATAGTCAGATGCAGAGTCAGAGCATCCAGATGTAGTTGCAGAGCCAGAGCAGAGGCCCAAGTGGGCACAAACTACTTTTCAGGATGTAGGGGATATCGTTGGTGATCCAGCCGATACTAGGAGGACTCGATCTGATTTCGAGGAGCCTCCTATTGCACTCACTTCCACTAAACCATTGCCTTCTAGTCATCTTTTCTTAGTTCAGTCTTAAAATCCACAGTCTTATGGTGAGGCTGCTGGAAATCCCTTTTGGGAATCCGCCATGCACGAGGAGTACAACTTCCTCCTTGAGAACTAGACTTGGGATCTAGTTTCCCTTCCTTCTGGGAGGAAATTTTTTAGATGCAGATGGGTCTACAGGACCAAGAGCGTAGTTGATGGACAGATCAGTAGATACAAATCCAGGCTTGTTGCCAAAGGCTTTCAGTAGGTTCATGGTATTGACTATGATGAGACCTTCTCTCCAGTAGCGAAGATGGATTCCATTCGATTGGCCCTCGCCATTATGGCAACCAAGGGATGGGAAGTCCATTAGATGGACGTGAAGAATGCATTTCTTCATGGTGATCTCTCTGAGGAGATCTACATGGAGCATATCCAAGGATTTATGCAGGACTCATCTTTGGTCTGTCGACTGAAGAAATCACTTTATGGCCTCAAGCAGGCTTTGAGGTCATGGTATAACAAGATGGACTCCTACCTGTTGTCACAGAACTTTGTACGTTGTAAATTAGACCCGAATGTATACATGCTCAGGACGGTTGATTCACTTCTACTTTTAGTTATGTATGTCGATGATTTGTTGATCACCAGTTGCTCGACTTCAGCAATAGCTACAGTCAAGAGGATTCTTCATGACAGGTTTTTGATGACGGACATGCGTCCACTACACTTCTTCCTTGGACTTGAGATCAGTCAGGATGCATCAGGCATCAAACTGTCTCAAGCCAAGTATGCACGAGATCTCCTTGAGATATTTCACATGATAGACTGCAAGTCTGCTCCGACTCCTTTCCTATCAGAAGAAGGGATGATTTTAAGGATGAAAATCTATTTTAAACTGTAGAAACCTTGGCGAATCTTACTAATCCTTCATATGACAAATATAAATGTTTGGAGATATTTTTGTAAAAATATTCAAATTTCTAAGGATTTTATGTAGTTTGTATAAACTTTTGGCGAATTTTAAGGTAAAATAATTTTATTCTATCAAAATTTGGGCGAATCATTTTTAGATTAGCGAATATTTTTTTGGGGAAAAACCATGGAAAATTAGCCCATGAGCGAAATTTAGCCCCTGAAATCATCCCTAAGATTCAAGAATCAAACTTGAGGATGGTGGGGAGACTCCACTGGTTGACATCACACTATATAGACAGCTAGTGGGGAGCTTGGTGTATCTCACACACTCCAGACCAGACCTCTCATATGCAGTTGGCACAGTTTCTAGGTTCATGCAGGAGCCGCATGAGCTACATTGGAAAGTTGTCAAGCGTATCCTTCGATACGTACAGGGCACCATCAACTTTGGGATTCATTATGCAGCAGACTCTACATTAGATCTCATTGGGTTTATTGATTCCAATTGGGCTGGTGATAGCATTGATCGCAATTCCACATCTGGTTACTCACTTAGTCTTGGTTCTAGGCCTATATGTTGGTCGAGCAAGAAGCAAGCTGCCATTGCTCTAGCATCATCAAGAGACTAAGAATATGCTAAAGAACCAGAAAGAATCAGAGACTATAATATTACAGATGAAAGAAACATTGAATGATCATAAAGACCTCAGTTTATCAGAGACTTTAAAAGAGAAAGAGTGCATAAAAACAAGAATAGGATACATCGACATAGACTATGTTCTGGATGAGGAAACACAGGTGAATATCATGACAGAAAGAACTTGGGAAATTTTGGGAAAGCCTACTATGGTTCCTTCATTGGGAGGAATATGATTGTTTAAAGGAAAATTGATAACCCTATGTGGAAGACTTACCTAGATACCAATGATGGCTCACGGAGCATCGATGGAAGAAGAATTTGAGGTTGTTAAGTTTGTTGAGGACAACGCCCCATTTTCTCTTTTTCTAGGAAGAACATGGATTGAGAACTATCGGATATGCAGGAAACAAGAAGAGGAAGCTCTAGAATAGAAAAAAAAAAAAGAATTAAGGGATTTCCTTCCTAATAAAATAACACACTTACTAGAAGAATGGGAGGACAAGTTGAAGCAACTGAGGGCTAGAGACCTAGCTGTCTAAGTTGAAAGAACGCAAGAAGGCTTAAAGAACTTATCCATGCAAGAGAGTAGAGAATCTACTCTAGAAACAGTAAGAGAAGAAGTATTAGCCTTGAACCTTGTGAAAGATCCTCAACAACGTGAAGTTACTATACCAAGAGAAGATAAGAACAAGAATGGAAAGAGGAATCCAAAGATGCAACTCACAAGAAAGAAAGAAAGAAAGCTCGGTAAGAAGAAAGAAAAGCTAGAAAATATGCAAGAGGTTCCAGAGAGGACTTCATAGAAGGAAGGATTTCATAACTCGAACCTCGTCGGAATAGCAGAACAACATCGATTGGCACTTCACCACGGCGAAACAATATGAATTTTGGAGGCATCTCGACCATTATAACAATGCTCTGGAATGGATAGAAACATGGTTATTGACTGGAACGTTCGCCATTGGACCATTGAACCACATCATAACAGATGGAATTGCATTTATTGAATCATTCCTACCTGTTGGAAGAACTCATTACAATGTTATCTATTTAACCCATCGAATGTATTACCATGGACACTTTTTCCAATTGTGATTATTCGAGCCCACAAAGAGCTTACTATTACCACGCTGTGCTTATTGAGACCTCACCATCCATTCTGCTACCTTAAATATTTGTGGACTAACCCGAGATATTAGATCTCGAGCATGTATGTTGGGTGACTTTAGCATAGTAGAGAAATCCATCGAAGTGATTCTGATAGACCTCATGGCCGAGAAGGTCATTTCTCCAGGAGCACAAGCTTCACCGACGAGAGGAAACTACCAGGAGCATAGTCAAAAGAATCAAGGCATTGGCCTTGGAATGAAAGAAACTCAACAGTCGAAGTGTGCATACCTATGAGCACCTTGCAAAGGACCCTAAACTAAGGACATTGGAATCATAGCTCTAGGAGGCAAAGAAATAGGCAACAACAATGCAAGCACAGTTGAAGCTACTGTTACTAGCTAAGAGGATGAAAAGGTCACAGGAACAACGCACCATTCAACAACAACTCCATGCCATCCAAAGTAAAGTCATGGAAGTGAACCAAAGGCTCCAGCTAGTACAGGATGAAGCTTACACACTTTTTTAGGAGATTGAAGGACAAGGTGCACATCTAGAACAAGTAGTCACCATGATAGAACAGTTCTTGGAAAGACCGGTGACAGAGAAAGTTATTCAAGAGTTCTCCGAGAAGGAGGCTCTGGCGAAGCAGCAGGTCGCATTCACTCGAGACAAGATCGAGGCCTTTGAGGTAGATTTACCCAGATCAGAGTGACTTGGGATGAGTCACAGGTGACTGTTGGGGTCCTATTGGCCCTTGCCAGGTTTTGTGGAAGCATTGGTCATGTTTGACAAATTTTGGGGACTTCGGCAGGCTGGTCGAAGATGGAGCACCAGGTGAAGCAGAGATCATGGGATATTGCCACCTTTTTGGGTTTAGGGTTTATGTAAAGGGTATGGGATGTTGGACCATGGGTTTACCCATGTTTAGGCCCCATTTGTACTGTATAAATAGATAGCTAGGCAATGTAAGAAGAGGATATAGAGACACTATATCGAGTAGAGTTAAGGGTGCTAAGTGCTAAAGTTTGTGATTGTAAAGGCTTTGTGCATATTGTGTGCTGAGAACTTGCAGAGATAAGTGCAAGTGATTGTAGGAAGGCTTTGTGTGGTACCAAACTTGGGGAAGGAGGATTTAGCAAGCTACGTGCAGATCTCCTGTCGTATGCGGAGTAGGTCTTGTGGCTTTGTGCATTGAACGAAGATAATAAAGAGAAGAAAAGTTGGTGGACATAGCCCCACCCTAGGGGTGAACCACGTATATCTTGTGCTATGGTGCTTTTTGCTATGTTGTTCATGTGTTGATATGATTTATTCTTAGTGTTGTCATATTTATGTATGTTAGATGCATCTGATATAGTAGCTTAGTGCTTAGTAATGTGAATGAATGCTAGATTTGCTCTATTTCTATGTGCTAAATTATTGAATGTGTTAGATCTAGTTGAATATTTCACTGTTATGTAATTAGGGTTTTACCTACGATGTGAATAAAGGGTTAAATGCTAATTAATGTTAACTGCTAAGTTCTATGTTAAATATTGTAATCACAAATCTGGGTCCCAGCTAGGTTGTAGACACTTGAGTCTTGCAACCACCCCTGCCTCTACCTTAGGTGAGACTTCATCTACTTCACAGGTGTTGTCGAAAGGGATGGTAGTTAGGGTTTTATTGATGTGTTGTTGTAGCCTTGAACCCTAGGTCTGCCCCTGTGCCAACATCACTTTAATTAATTAATTAACCTTTTTACCTCTAAAAAGCGCCTTATCTCTCCTAGTGACTTGCCTGGCCACTAAACGTCACTTCTCATGATCTTATCCTGTATTCATGTTCCTCCCGATTCCAATGAGCTATTACACTGAGAGGTTCCTCCAAGTATTGTGCCCAAAATGACGTCTTCAGTGAATTTAATTAACTTATAGCTCAAAATACTCAAAATCATGGAAATCATCGGAATGCAACGGAACCAAAGACAACCTGTGTGGAATGGATCATAATGATGAAATGGGATGAGCGATGAAAGTCGGACCCCAAAATACCTTCAATAATATTTGTACTCTCTATAACCTCCATCTGGCTACTCTAGTCATCATAACCCTCTGTAATGTAATGTTGTCCCAAAGTGGGGACATTACAGTCCTCCCTGCTAGAAAATTTATTTTCCTCAAGAAATAATGAAATCCCCTCAAGTATAATACCAGGATCCCATGTCCACCTGTGGGACACACAACAGACCCCATCCAAAGATGAACTATCACGCACTCTACCCCCTGGGTCCCATATCAATGCATGAACTGCAGTGCCTTGGGAAGCATAATCCTGAAATGTATCAACATCATGAGACTCCTACTAATGAATCATGGACTCATCCCGTACTAAGTCCATCCTCCAAGATACTAAAAATATCAACACATCCTCCATCAACTTCCCATACTGATGCCAGAATGAGGTTGCATCTGTAAGAACATCTCTGTGGAAGTAGTACCTGCACGCCCACTCCAAATCAACCCAAGGTGGATTGTGTGGTTCTCTGGTGCAACTTGGTTCAACATGACGTAAAACATCATGCTAACAAAATGAAATCCCAGATCCCATGGCACACTTGGAATTTTATCACTTTCAATCTCTGCTCGTTGCTCCTGTGTCGGGTTGATCATTGTCGGAATCCCTCCGTGCTTGTCTGCTGTCACTTGGCCTATAATTCTCACCATCACGTACCAAGTCTCAACTATCTACCTAACATGATCCACCTCTGACCTGTTGTATGTCGTAAAAGTACTTATGTCAAGTGGTCTTGGCCTACTCACGCTCCATGCCCTTTTCCACTGTCTCTCTCTCCTCATACTGTTGTCAATGATAAATGTGTCAGGAAAGGCTAACAAAAACCTTTGTAGGTGACTGTAGACCTGTAAAACATCACATGATTTGGTCAATATCATGGATTCAACCAAAATCTCATCCATTGGTAGCCATGGTACATACTCTCCTGTGATCATCACTAACTCCCAATCATCCAGTAACTCCTCCAACTTTTGGTCCACCAACCTATACCTTTCATCTCCCATGCAACTGTTGATATGGTAAATGTTATCTCCCCTAACTATGTGATGTTGCAAAGGAGTGGCATATGCATGCTCCCCTAAGTGTGTCTCCTCCCTACAAGGCAATGCACTCCTCTTAATATTTCACCACCGAATCGTCCTCTAGGGTTTGTCAAGTCAAAACCCTCAAAACCCCCAAGGTATGGTCTCTCTAGCTAGAATCCAGATATCAAAATGATAAACATACATGAATGAATCCGAGAGTAGAGGCCCTTGCCTCTCCTTTATACTTCATTCTCACCTTGTCTCTCCAAAGTGACTTTTCTTTTTAATTATTAATTAATTAATTAAATCACTTTAATTAATTAATTAACCTTTTTACCTCTGAAAAGCGCCTTATCTCGCCTAGTGGCTTCCCTGGCCACTTAAAGTCACTTCTCATCATCATATCCTGTAGTCATGTTCCTCCCAATTCCAATGAGCTATTACATTGAGAGGTTCCTCCAAATACTGTGCCCAAAATGACCTCTTTAGTGAATTTAATTAACTTATAGCTCAAAATACTCAAAATCATGGAAATATTCGGAATGTAATGGAACCAAAGCCAACCTGTGTGGAATGGATCATAATGATGAAATGGGATGATCGATGAAAGACTGACCCCAAAATACCTCTCAATAATATATGTACTCTCTATAACCTTCATCTGGCTACTCTGATCATCATAACCCTCTGTAATGTAATGATGTCCCAAAGTGGGGACATTACAATCCTCCCTGCTAGAAAATTGCTTTTCCTCAAGCAATAACCAAATCCCCTCAAGTATAATACCAGGATCCCATGTCCACCTGTGGGACACATAGTAGACCCCATCCAAAGATGAACTATCACGCACTCTACCCCCTGGGTCTTGTATCAAGCTATGAACTACAATCCCCTGGGAAGCATAATCCTGAAATGTATCAATACTATGAGACTCCTACTCACGACTCATGGCCTCATCCCTGACTGAGTCCATACTCCAAGATACTACCAAGATCAACACAGCGTCTATCAATTTCCCATGTTGATGTCGGAATGAGGTACTACCAGACCTCAGTGAGACACCCTCAAGTGATGTGCTCTCCTCAATACTAAAGCTCAATGGAAAGTCAGAAAAACTTTCCCCTGCAAAGGCCCACTCGCCCCTATCAGTCAGTGAAATTTTCAATCCTGCAATCCATGGGTCCCATGCTAGCCTCTGTCGAATATCATCATGCTGACACTATACTATGTTGACCATGCCTGACTTCTCCCTGTATCTATACTAGATCCTCCACTCCTAGATCCTCAAGCTGAAGTACCTATAGCACTTGGACCTGTTTTCCATAAGATGCATCTATAAGAACATCTATGTGGAAGTAGTACCTACATGCCCACTCCAAATCAACCCAAGGTGGAGTGTGTGGCTCTCTGGTGAAACTTGGGTCAACATGACGTAAAACATCCTGCTAACAAAATGAACTCCCAGATCCCATGGAAAAATTGGAATTTTATCACTTCCAGTCTCCGCTAGCTGTTGTTGTGTTGGCCTGATCACTGTCGGAAGCCCTCGGTGCTCATCTGCTGTCACCTGGCCTATGATGCTCACCATCATGTACCAAGTCTCAATTTTCTACCTAACACGATCCACCTCTGACCCGCTGTATGACGTAAAAGTACTCATGTCAGGTGGTCTCCGCCTACTCACTCTCCATGCCCTTTGCGACTGTCTATCTCTCCTCATACTATTGTTAATGACAAATGTGTCAAGAAAGGCTAAAAGAAACCTCTGTAGCTGACTGTAGACCTATAAAACATCACATGCTTTGGTCAATCCCATGGATTCAACCAAAATCTCGTCCACTGATAGCCATGGTACATACTCTCCTGTGATCATCACTGACTCCCAACCATTCAGTAACTCCTCCAACTATTGGTCCACCAACATATACCTCTCATCTCCCATGCCACTGATGATACGGTGAAGGTGATCTCCCCTAACTATGTGATGCTGCAAAGGAGTGGCATATGCATGCTCCCCTAAGTGTGTCTCCTCCCTGCAAGGCAATGCACCCCTCTGGATCCCACCATACATATCGACATGTCTTTGTGAGTTATCACTCACCACTATATGCTCTGACATACTCATGTTGTATCCCGTATACTCATGTCGCATCATAGATCCTGAGCATACTATTGGATCAACCTTTGTCTAAAGTCCACCCACTCTCGGAACAAAAATGGAAGGGTCCCCCATCAACTGGTGCTCCTCTACTAGACCACCAACATCCTCTATCCATGTGACTGAAGGACATATATGACTATCCACTAGAATATATGATGTAGATCTCTGACGGATATCCTCAAGAATATCCTCTGATCTAGACTCTTATTCTTGAAGGGTTGTCTGTGTGCCTCTCAAGAATCCTCAAGTGCTCTCCAACTCCTGAGTGAGTCGGTCCACCTCCAAATCCTTCTCACTCAAAGCCCTCTGATGCACTTCACCAATCCCCAGTAGGTAGTCCCTATCTGTCAACAACTGTTGGTAGTCAGTCCTCATCATAGACACTCTCTCCCTGAGAGTATGAAAATCAACCATGGTAAATCCCTCATTTGCACTACCATATGCCACTGATGCCCTCCAAGAGTAATCGACCACCAATGCATGTGTATCGTCACAACACCTAGTGGCTACCATGATCATATCTTCACTGAGTCTCAACTATCCTACTAAGTGGTGTGACTCCTAATCACAGACATGTTGAGGTGCCACCTCATGTCTCTCACTACTAGTGCCATCACCGGTATCCCCAACAACACTCTCTGCAGAAGATAAAGTGTTGAACTACCCACTATCTATTGATCCACTAGATTTTCCCATATGTGACTGCACATCATCCTCAAATGCTAGCTCCCTTTGAATCATACTATATCCGGTGTGAGAAGTTGTATCCTTCTGTGAACTTACTCTGTTACTATCATCCTGGATCCCATATAGATGTGTCCAGACACGTGCTATGGTCATCCTAAATGATAAAGAGTGCATCCTCATCATTGCAGGTTGATCCTGGAAGCAACTGCCTCATCACCCTGTCAGTCTCCACAATATTCTCAACTAATGGAGTCTCCAAAAGTTGTGACTCAATCTTCTCATGTTGATTTGCATCTGTAAGGTCAACTGTCTACACTTCCTATATCTCCTCCTGGATCTATGGATCTACATGTCCATGTTGTGCATCCCTCACGTATGGCTCCTCTATGCTACTGCTATCCTCATATGATGTGGCTTTCATAGGTTTTTGGAAAGATGACAGATGTGTGTGTTCCTCGCATTCTCCACTCTTCTATTTATATTCTCTTGTGTTCCTTGCATGCACATCCCTCCTATCATGTTTCCTCCTGTCAGAAGGAAGCTCGGGTTAGTCTGGGTCTACCGGACCTTGTGGTAATTCGGGATGACCTTATGTAGCTAGACCATGCTTCCATTTATGGGGGTGGTTGAGGGTTCAACCACCAATCCTTTTCTTATCAACTATTCTCTTATCATTTTCACATTCTTTCCTCTAGTGATATCATGGATGGTACTTTCAAGGCTTCACCCCCACAGTCAATTATTGGCAATTAAACAATAATGCATTTACATTGTTCCCATGCCACAATATGGTAATCTTAATTAATGATTAATTACAAGTTGGGGAAATTAGGGGTGTTACAATCCCCCCCTCCTTAAAAGGAACATCTTCCTCAATGTTCTTTCTCAGTAAGACCTGTCATTCCTTTCTTATTCAACCACTTCAGAATTCTTGATCTTCTTTCTTGGTCAGGTCCTTTTTCAGACTCTTAATTTCCGTCGCCTTCCTTCAATAGTTCTTGGACAACAAGCACATTAATCATAGTCTCATGCGAAAACATTTTACTGTTGCATAAAATTTCTAGGAAAAAATTCATAATCTAGAACAATACTTATCTGCGCAGTTTGTGGATTTGTATCCACATGGTTTTCTTGTTATCCAGGCTCATTTTTTTTCCTTGACATATCCATTGTGTGCATGATCCCAATCAATAGTTTACAAGAACTATCAGAGTCTCCTCTTCCTTGCAGTGACTCACCCTCCAAGTCGAGGCTCAGGCATCCCCTTCTCTATTATACAGTTCTTCGAGTGATCCATCTTTCCTTTCCAATGTTTTCTTGCACAGGAAGAATCCCATAGACTTTATCAAGCTTTACAGTCAAGGCGTTCGTCAAAATTTCTTTGTCAAGGCATCCCTCCGCCTTGTGTTACCTCAACACAACATATTCCATGAGATCATGGCTTACCACGGGGTTCTCATGGCTCAGTAGTGGACTCCTTCATTCTTTTCAGATGGATAGCCTTCATCCATCCTTTCTGGACAGATATTTTCTTCCCACCTATATCACATGCATACAAAATTCATGAGACATCATCGCCATTCTAAATTTCAGAATTTTATTGCAAATATTTCACCCACAAATTTTTCCAATTTCTTCATTTATTTTAGATCTGTTCCGCATGAAACCACATTCACAAGCATGGGAATTTCCTCCCCATAGTTTAGCTTAGCAGGCAATCGGTCTTCCTTATGGGATTACAACATTGCCATATCCAAGACTCTTTCTTCTTGCAAATCATTCTTTACACATATATTTATATATATTATCTCCCCATTTAAAATGTCATCACAAAATTTATTAACTTGTGCATTCTAAAAGTTGCACCACGGTGTGTTGGAGGTTAGCCAAGATCTTCACCACATCGCTTATTCATTCTTGTTCATTATTGCAGTCGGACTGTCCTTCCTGCTACAGGTTGGTCATGATCCAAAGTCAACACATATGAAACTATAAGTTTCTCTTGAATGCACCCAAGCATTCTTTCCTCATTAGTAACGAAGGTTCCCACACTCATGGTCACCATGGTCCAAATCAATGAATGRAATCTCATGTTCACAACTTTCTTGCATTTTTKAGGGYGTCAGTTAACATTTACTTAATATGATTAAAAAATTACTATGTGAACATCTAATTGCCACGTTCAAATGATYAGMAAACTTAATTCCAACCCTTTTGTATTCTCCCGAACCACARATTTTCATGGGSCTRGTATCAAATAGGGTTTTMTTTAACTACGCACGTTCATAATTTTACGAGSCGAAACCTTTCARCGTTCACCAACCACGAGTTTGTGGTTGTGCTAGTCATATTATAATTATGATTATGCATTAATAAWTTTCCTTCCCTGTTACTATGYTTTTATGGTTTGGTTGTGAGATTTGATATAAAATTGAACAATTTATAGGTTATAAAATAATTTAGAACTTTTAAATGAAATATTTTTTATATGATTTTTTTATTGAGGAAAAGACGTAGGGAAAATATTCAYGTGAAACAATTTTCTACAACATATAAGAATAAACACATGAGCATTCTAAATAAGATCRAGCTCTAGAAATGTTTCTAGATGTTAATAACTATSGATATCTAAGTACTAAAAATTGTTTAGATGCAATGTTTAAGATTGAATTCTACTTGACCATATCAACCTCAAGATGCATAAACAACAAATAACTGAGCTAACTAGATCAATTGGACTAATTATATTATTCCAACATTGATGAAATATAATTGAATTTCCATAGACTCTAAAATCCATTATTAAATATTTAGAATAACATCATATTGAGCAAGGATAGGCTCATTATTTCTTTTAGAATGAGTATCACCTAACACAAGATCAAAGGAGGGTGGGCTAGAGAAAATATAACCAATTCAATATTTCCACACTTGAATTAAGTAAAAGAATGAAAAAATGAAGATCTTGGGGAAGCCTCCTACTACAATATATTAAATGTATAAGATAACATGATCATTCATGTAACACACCCGCTCCCCTAGGTTCTCTTTTAAGGGGTGGGGCATCAAAATTTTATTTTCCCTTAACTATCTCTAGGTTCCCCTTTCACCAAGATGAAGGTTATTCCAAACCCATGGGCTCTTTCCTGGGCCCTTTGAAGGATTTGTACAGTAGATGCTAGCTTTCCATGCTAGGGACCCTTCATTCATATGACCTCGGTTGTGCCCAAGCGCCAACTCAGAGGCGCTTCAGAGCTTCAGGCTCCGGGTGTGATTCGGATTTTATGAGCATAACGAAATGACTACAGATTATTAACATATGCTTAACAAAGAATAACAGGGATATAGTAAAACTGGTTTTCTACAATACGGAAATAAGATGAAATTGTAAAATGCAGTGGAAAACAAGCTTGTTGGAATGGTGGGGGCTTATCTCTGAGAAGAGATGTGACAGATGCACTCATTTGCAAGAAGATAATTACAATGATGCTCTAAGTACCTTTTTACAATAAATAGGAGTTTCAAAAACCCTAGACATCCAAAAACCTAACCCTAGGAGATGAAGCGCCAAAAGTGATGTGGGCCCCGTCTGGGTAACTCAGTACATTAACTTCCCGAGGTCGTAACTCTTGAATACAATATCTATTTTAGGCGTACGATAGTTCGTTGGAAATATCTATCCAAGGACTACAAATTTTTATGAAAAAATCATGATGAAGTTTTCCGATCGGTAGATACCCCAAAAAAAATGTCGTTTAGGGCCTCAAAACGACTCTAGAAGTTGAGGACCCAGAAAACTGCTAAAAATAGTAAATTACCAAAATTGCCAAAAAATTGTTTTCATCCAGTTGGAAAAGGTGGGTGGCCACTGATATCCACCTGGATCAATCCTTCCTCCTTAGGAAGAAATGGTCTCCATTGCATTGAGTTCCCCCATCAGATGAGGAAATTTCTGCTGAATTTATCCTCGGGTGAGCCATTTGCCTTGGTGTAGGAGCTGCCCTGCTTGGACAACTCGATAAAGTTGGATACTTTGTTGTTGAGTGCCCTTGATATGTGTGTCCACAATCTGATCATTGGATGCCTGGTGTATGCAGTCGAGGTTGAGATCTGTTGGTGTCAATTGTTCTGCTATGTCTGAGGTGTCCAATAATGGTGGGAAATAAGGACGAAGGAGGTCCACGTTGAACACTAGGTGCAGGAAAAGGAAAGGAGGAATGTTGAGATAGAAATAATTATCCCCCACAACCTTGGTGATGGTGTATGACCCATAACAGAGTGGGAAAATATTTCAATGGGGTCTTGTAAGGCGTTCTTTCTACAAGTGAAACCAAACTTTTTCGCCCACCCGAAACTTATGTGGCAGCCGATGTTGATCATGGTGTTGGTTGTACTTGTCATTGGACTTATGTAGGATATCCTGAACTTGTTGGTGGATGTGTTGGATCCTCTCAATGAACCAGGTGGTTTTGTCAGCTTCAGTTGGAGCAGGAGATGAGTCGGCTGAGGTGACTACAAGGGGAAGTGCAACATCTATGGGACCCAATGGTTGGAATCCCAACACCACCTGAAAGGGGGTGTGGCAGGTTGAGCTATGCATGGCTCAGTTGTAGCTATGCTGGACATAGCAAAGACTCTCATCCCATGTGCAAGGGTGTTTGGAATTATACATGTGTAGGATATGCACGATCATTCGATTTACGACCTCGGTTTGGATATCTGTCCGGGGGTGGAAGGCCGTGGATTTGGTGAGCTTGGTGTTAGCAATGACCAGAGGCTCGACCAGAATGTGTTGAGAAATAGACTGTCTCGATCTGAGACAATGGTTTGTTGGATTACAAAATGTACCCAGACTCATTCAAAGAAGAGCTTGGAAGTGGCTTATGTTGTGATGCTCTTCTTGCAAGCAACTAGAATCAACATCTTAGAAAAGCGATCAACAACCACAAAAACACAGTCATTTACCCACTTAGTGGATGGGAGGCCTGACATGTAGTCCATTGAGATGGATTCCCATGGTCTTTCAGGAGTAATAAGAGGGGTGTACATGCCCTATTTCTTAGTGGTCAATTTGGTAATAACACAGGCATTGCAAGACCTAATATACTTGTTGACCTCCCATCGAAGTTTCGGCTAGTAGAAATGTTTCTGTAGCATCGCCACTGTATTTTCGACACTGAAGTGTCCTCCCACCTGACTGTAGTGGGATTCCCAGATCATATTCTCTTTCTAGCTTGATGGAATGTAGATATGGCCGAGACGACACAAAAACCCCTCCTGAAGATGGAAATTATTGACAACTACGTTTGCACCCAAAATTTGGTAGGTGGTGGGAAAGTCCAAGTCTGTCTCATAAAGTTGGGGCCATCCAGAGGTCTCACGGCCGCAATATTATAGCAATGTGGTGAGTGCCATGACTGGCGGTCTACTGAGGCAATCAACGATGTGGTTGGTGCTTCCTATTTTATACTTGATGTTGAGGTGGAATTGTTGTAAGTATGTGGACCACTTTTGATGGTGATCATTCTGTAATTTTCCTTATGTCTACATGAACTGTAGTGGATTATGATCAGTTTGGATGAATTTCTTCTTCCCAAGAATGAAATGTCTCCACTAATGGAAGGCTTTCACAATGGAGTACAATGGACCGACCTTGTTATCACTATAATTTTTTTTCATATGGATTCCAAGTCTGAGGACATAGCAGGAGACTAAATAAGTATAGAGGAGCAATAGACTAGCAGACGAGGATAAATATAGTGGAAAGGTGAAGTTGATGGGACCCAGTGGGTCAAAGATCGTGGGCACCATAGATCAATGGTTTTGGAGTGTATCGGGCCGTGAACTAACGCGGAGGTTAATATTTTGAAAGTAGGTCGATATGGATAACACAGTTTCTCCTCGAGGGAACATGGTGCCACCACATGTATATCGAGGGGAAAAGAGATGGAACCCAAAACCACTCAATCCCAACCCGATGTCACATGTCAAAACATCATTAGATGTGTCAAATCCAAGGATCGCATGTGGAAATGGAAAGCTGACGGCCCGTCAAATCACCTCAGGACACTTGTTTGGGTACTTTCGTCCATGCAATGTCAGGTGAGTGCCGCCAAAAATATGATTTGAAATTTGATCATTTGAAATCAATGGCCAAACGTGATAACTCCTTATCCCTGCAAGGAATTTTGTTAGTAGGCCATGATTGACAGTCAATGATGATTGTCACTCAAAGCATGGGTGACACTACTCTGTTTTGGGTGATGGACATTTTATTATAGAACGGGTAACCACAAAATGAATCATTCGTCTAATTCTTATGCAGCTAAGGGAGGTAAGCTCATTCTTCCAGGCAAACTAGAGCACATGAAGACAAATCCAAAGACCTTCAACAAACCGGGATGTTCAAATAATCTGACAAAATTATTGATGAAGAAGAAAGAAAATCTTGTTGCACGAATATTGGTAACAAAATTTCACACATAGCCTACAGATGAAACAGAAGCAAGTAAAGAGATCAGATTAAATCCTATCATGAAGGATTTAATCATTAATGGATATGAAGATGGGTCCTACATGAAATTTGGAGAAAGTGAAAGGAACAAGTGACAAAAAAAAGGAGACTGAAGATGAAATGTTTGAAGGTTGCTATCACTGAAATTTCGTCCGCAAATGGTTACAGGAATCCATCATCTTCAAACAACTATTAGTTCACCCATGGACCAAAATTACCAAAAAATCATTTCCAAAAGGTCTAAAACTAAACTAGTTATAAAATCAGGATGCACTATGACTATACAGGGCACGCGGGCACATGCGCCATCAATAAACGCAGGAAAAGAGCACATGCGCACGATGCACGACTGTGGACGCTAAAAGTCGTGCACACCTGAGAACGACACATTTATGATGTTGGTCGGCCTCCCACCCACTTTTGGTTCATCTTCCAAGTTGATTTGACATCCAAATCTCGGCTGGGTGGTTGGTCAAAGACCTAAAGGTGCCCTAAATAACCCATTTTCACACTAAAAACTAGTGGCACAATACCTCAAAGTGGTTCTATAAAACAAGGCCATGGGTGCACTACATCTTCAAGGAATTCATTTGAAAGGTTATGCTACTGCTATTCTCTTGGGGAAACCTCTTTTCTCATTAAGAGAATACTAGCACCATTCCATTTCAGCAATTCACATCACCTTTTGAGTGGGTTAGCTTGGGATTCTTTCACCATTTCTTTCAAGTTTTCAAGTTGTAAGAAGAGCTCAATCTTGGGGGTCCAAGAGCCCTCCCTTGGAGGAAGAAGGGACCCAAAGTCCCCTTTCTCTTTGGTGTTTTCTTTTCACTAATACAATCCTTTCCATTGATGACATGAGTCTTGTTTGTTTTTTGTTCTTATGTCCTTATGTACAATAGTTTAATTGTTTTTTCCCTTCCTAGTTTAATTCTTAGCTTAGTATTTTATTTTTATTCTTCTAACCCTTTCATTTACTGCTGTCTTTCTTAGCTAACCCAACTAAGCTTGTAAGCACCTATGTTTTGCTCATTTAGGTGACAAAAGAGGTGCAACAGATTGGTGACTCCATCGGGGAAAGGTATCAATTTCCTACCCCATTTGGGTTATTTTAGCTCTTCTTTTACTTATTTAACCCACAGGTACCATAACTGGCCCAAGCCAACCTGCAAAACATCAAATTAAAATCTGAGTTGAGAGAATTCCATCCGAAATTTTCTTCATGTCCGTGTGACAGTTGTGTGCGGGTTTATTGGCCCACAGTCGTGCATCATGCTCACGTGCGCCAAAATCACTGCATTACTCAGCGCCTTCTGTGCACCTGCGCTCAAAATTCTTTTTTAGTTCGCGCATTGGCGCTCAGAGCGCCTCTGTCTAGTCTGAAACCTGCGCACCTGTGAAAAATCGTACACATTGTAAGATTTTTTATGATCTATTGAAGGCCCATATCCTTCTTAAATATGACTCCATGCATGTTGTAATCTGCACCACACTTACATTCCCTCTCATATAAAGGGATTAGTCAAAACACATAGGCACTTAGGGGTTACAAATCATTATTTTTCCTCTTTTTTCTTTTTATTTCGCCACATGGATGGCTTGCTTTAACTAAAAGTCGGAATCATTCTACATCACATATAAAAATTGCATTGGGACTAGAAATTGGATATCAAACGTTGAGTATGCTCTTCTCTCACGCTCCAAAGTGATCTTGAGAATCAAAAAGAGGTTGAAAGACAATTGCATCTCCCTTAAAAAGATAAAATATTTAGGAGAGGATAATAGCCCCCTCGGGACTCCTCTTAGTTTATTTTTCAAACACATCTCAAGATTGTAACGGGCCCATACATGCCCACATGCTACAAAGATAGGATAGTGTTGAAATTTACTTTCTT
>JZKD02S1672939.1:1379775-1398730 GCA_000966675.3 Picea glauca | reverse complement strand
TGAAACAACCATTGAAACATGTATAGGGAAACTATAGACATGAGTAATAATGAGTGAGTACCTCATTAAGTGAAAGAACTTGGACATGATTAATAATCAGTGAGTACCTCACTAACTGAAAGAACCTGCTAACAAAAAATGTGACTTTGGAAGATGAGAGGAGCAAGTTAAACCCCTTACCATAACCCTCATTTGTTATTATTACTTTAACCATAATTTTGTTAGTTTATTATCATTGCTTTACAATTGTGTATCCCTATATATACAAGAAAACTCATTTAGATGAACATGTTATCTTGTAAATTTAATATATTGTAAGCTTATCATCGTTTCATTCTTTTAAAAGCAATAATGTGTCTATCCTTGCTAAATATGCTCATATTTTAAATATTTAATCATGGATTACAAAATCTATGTAAGTACAATTATATTCCATCTAGGTTGGAATAATATAATTACTCCTATTAATTTTTTACTTGAGATATTTGTTGTTTATGGATATTTATTGTCTATGTATCCATAGATTGAAATTGTCAAATAGCGCTACATTGTATCTATAAGTTTTTAGTAATTAGATTTAGATAGTTCTTAGCAGCTAGTTGTTTATAGAGAGATATTCTTCATTATTTTTAATATCATTTCATTAAGTAATGAAAAATGTGTGGAAGCAAAAAATGCTAAATAGTCTTGACAGAGTTATTAACAGATAATACATAATTATAATTATAATATGATTAACATGCCAGCGTCCATCTCATTTTTACTACACATCAATCTTGCAAAGGCTAACGTGACCAGAATAACCTAACCATTAATGGGCATGCCTATTACAGAATTGAATTGATATAGTGGACGCCTCATTCCACCCTAAACGAACCATAAGTACTTCACCATACAAACACATAGTCAGTCGAACATCAACACACAATCTTCGACTGCATTTATTTATTTCCCATACCTGCAATGCAAAAACAACTTAAATCGGCTTGTTGAATTGATTGCCTTGGCTGTTGGCTTGTTTTCTGAAGTTGTAATCGGTCTTGATGGGATTGTTCACTTTGTCTCTCAAACCATACAAAAATGCATGCTAGAGTGGATGTTTGATCTAGATTTAGGAGCGAAACGAGTTTATTAAGACATCGAATACAATAAAAACAGGCATATGAAGAAAGTGAACAATACGTTCTATTAAATAATGAAATAGGCTGAAACTATAAAACTGCAGAAGTGAAACACTTGCTCAAATGATAGTAGCTATCTCTCAGAAGAGATGTGGATGCTACGTGCAGTTATCCATCTTAGCAGAATGAATTAAAATAAGGCTCTAGAGGCCTTTTTGATATTACTCATGAATGCCAAAACCGTAGACATCCAAAAACCTAACCCTAGACGGTGAAACACCAAAAGTCATGTAGCCCCCTATGGGTAAGTTGGTACCTCAACTTCCCAGAGTCGTAACTTTTGAATACGAACTCTATTTTAGGCATGTTATAGATCGTTGGAAAGGTCTTTCAGAGAAATACACTTTAAGCCATCAAACTCTTACTCCGTCTACAATTTGACTATGGCGAGCCAAAAAAACAATGTTGAGGGCCCCAAAATAGCCCTAGAAGTACAACAAGATGTGTTGACATGAAAACATACAAAATAAGCATGTTGGATTAGGTGAGAGGACACCAGTATTGTTAGGGTCCTAACCTGCACATAGGTAGATCAATATATTCGGATGTAATAAAGGTCAATATTAATAAGGCCTTTCAATAAAATAGAATAAGGCGGATATAAGAAGACCTAATAGAAGCTTTTGCTTCTAGAAGGATATTCCTCTAGATGCTTCTCTTGATAGACATATTTAGTATAAATAAGAGTCAAGGGTATGAAAACCCTAGCTTGGAGATTATTGTAACAAATCTTTGCTCGACTGGAGGTTGCCCCCTCGAAGAGGCCTGTGAACATTGCTTTCTAAATCAAAGTGCTATTTTTGTTGTTGTTCTTATATCATTTATGTGTTATTGTGGAGATTATGTTGGTTATATTACTATTATTCTGTCATTTCTAGCATTTTATTTCTGTTCTACATATTTATTATATCTGGTATCTTGCAAGTGGTATCAGAGCACTTTCCTTGGCAGAAATTGTGGGAATTTTTTTTTAGGGTAGACACGCATTTCGACGTCTTTAAGCCACAAAGATTTGTCGTTACGCACATAAACCTGTGGTTGAGGGATTCATACACACAGGAACATTACTTATTTTTATACAACATTACAGATGACTTGTCCAAACTTTGGTATGGTGTTCTACACCTAGATCAAGAATGTTGGCAATGGTGGCAATGGAGAAAAAATTCTCGTCAAGGGTATATTGCTTGGACACAATTTATGGTAGAGATTTATGAACACTTTGAAACTGAAACCAACTGTTTGGGTCGTTTGACAAAGTTGAAACAATTAGGAACAGTGGAAGACTTCATAGTTGCATTTGAGTGCCTGGATTTTTGAGTAGAGGGCATGACTAATGCTTTCTTTCGAGAGTGTTTTATCAGTGGCCTCAAGGAGGAGATTCGGGTCGATGTCCTCATGGCTCAACCTTCGAGTTGGGTGGAGGCTACTAAAAAAGCTAAAGAAGCACAACAAGTTGTATCCTCTCAAAACCGTAAACCTTCCTTTATACCTCGCCCTAAACCCGTAAATCCCACTACTCCCTCTGCCCCATTAAAGATCCAAAAATTGACAAGCGTTGAAATGGTTGAATGCCAACTCAAGGGCCTTTGTTATAATTGTGATGACAAATATTTCTCGGGCCACAAGTGTAAGGAACAAAACATTTTTATGGCCACAAGAGGATGTTCAAACTCCCCTTCTTTCTAAGTCACTTGAAATCACTGACATAACCCCTCCCTCAGACCCTCCCAAAGTAGAACCCATCATTTCCCTCAATACTCTCACTAGCTTCTCCGCTCCCCAAACCCTCAAGTTAATCAGTTACATCAAGCATCGGAAGGTCATCATTCTCGTTGATAGTGGAAGCACCCATAATTTTATTCATTGTCGCATTGCCCAAGAAACTCATTGCTACATCCATGTTGTCAACAATTTCCAAATCATGATTGCGAATGTTGGTTCCATGAAATGTGGAGGGCACTGTGAAAGTGTGCGTCTCCAAATCGGTGACTACCACCTCAAATCCCATATGTTTGCTATCGACATGGGTGGTTGTGACATTGTGTTGGGTGCAAACTAGCTAAGAACTTTGGGTCCCATTCTCATGGATTTTAAGGCATTAACCATGCAATTCAACCAGGAAGGCCACTAATATAAATTCCAAGGCATCACTACTAGTTCACCTAAGGTCATTAGTTCACATTGCATGGAAAAGATGCTAAAAAAAGGTCATTCTGGTGTCATTGCCCAACTCCATGCCATACAAGCAACGTAGACACCCCTGGTACCACATGACCTCCAAGCCCTCCTTTCTAAACATGAAATGGTATTTCCCACTCCCCAAGGACTCCCTTCTTCCCACAGTGTTCATGATCATTCCATTCCCCTTGTACCCGGAAGCCTTTCTCCCAATATTCATCATATCGCCACCCCTTCTCACAAAAAAATGAAATTGAGAAAATGGTCTAGGAACTCCTTAATGCAGGCGTTATCCATCCTAGTATGAGCCCTTACTCTTCTCCTGTAGTCATGGTCCTGAATAAAGAAGGTTCTTGGAGAATGTTTCCTAACTTTCATGCCCTCAATAAACTGACCATTAAAGACAAATTTCCCATTCCTGTCATTGATTACCTCCTGGATGAATTGAGTGGTGCCCAATTCTTTACTAAACTTGATCTTCTCTCAGGCTATCACCAAATACATATGAAAGAGGTAGACATTTCCAAGACGGCCTTTTTCACTCATGAGGGTCACTATGAGTTTTTGGTCATGCCCTTTGGCTTGTGTAATGCCAACTCCACCTTCCAAAGCCTCATGAATCATGTCTTCCATCCCTTTCTCTATCATTTTGTCTTAGTTTTCTTTGATGATATCCTCATCTACAACAAAACCTGGATAGACCATCTTACTCATGTGGATCAAGTTCTCCAAATACTCTCTTAGCACCAACTTTTCTTGAAACAGTCTAAATGTGCTTTTGGTGCCTCATAAGTAGAATACTTGGGTCATCTGGTTGGCAAGGATGGCGTCAGGGTGGACCCAAAAAATATTGAACCTATGCAAGACTGGACGCACCCAAAGACTCACAAAATCTTGCATGGATTTCTGAGCTTATCAAGGTTTATTGCAAGTTTGTTAAGATCTACGAAAAGATTGCAGCACCTCTCACGACTCTCCTAAAAAAGAACTCTTTCACTTGGATTCTAGCCACTAATCAAGCTTTTCAAACATTGAATATGGCCATGTGCACCGCTCTGGTTTTGGCCCTTCTTGATTTCACAAAGACCTTTGTGTTGGAATGTGATGCCTCAGAGAAAGGAATCAGCGCTATCCTTATGCAAGAGGGTTGACCTTTGGCCTTCACTAGCAAGCAACTGTCTGAAAGGAATCTGGGAAAACCCATTCATGAAAAGGAAATGTTGGCTATTCTGCATGCCATTGATCTGTGGTGCCCTTATCTCTTGGGGAAACACTTCCAAATTAAGATTGGCCATCAAAGCCTCAAGTACTTTTTGGAACAACGCATTTCCTCCCAGGAGCAAGAAAAATGGGTGACTAAGCTCTTTGGATATGATTATGATATCATTTACAAGAAGGGAAAAGACAATGTAGTGGTGGATGCACTATCTTGAAAATATGAAGAAGCAGGAACCTTTTTTTCTCTTTCCTTCATTGTACCAGATTGGCTCCAAGCTGTGCGCCAGGAATGGCTTCAAGATCCCAAAAGTTCGCATCTGATCCAACAATTGCAGACCAAGGCTCTGACTCCCCTAGGGTAGTCTTGGATCTAGGATGAGCTTCTCTACAACGGTCGTTTGTATTTAAGTAAATAATCAAAGCTTAAATGCACGGTACTTTCTGAGCTTCATGCTACACCCACAGTGGGGCACTTAGGGTTCACCAAAACATATGGCAGGGTCAAACGTTCTTTTTTCTGGGATGGTATGAAATAGGACATCCGTAATTTTGTCGTTGAATGTGAGGTGTGTCAATGCAACAAGGGAGAAACAGTCAAATCTGTGGGCACACTACAACCACTTCCGATTCCACTTTCTATTTGGAAGGATATCTCTATGGACTTTATTACCAGCTTACCCAAATCGGGGAATAAATCAGTCATAATGGTGGTTGTGGATCGCCTTTCCAAGTATGCTCATTTTTGCACTCTTAAACACCCATTTATTGCATCCACGGTGGCTCAAATTTTCATGGACCAGGTCTTTAAGATTCATGGTATGCTGCACTCTTTTGTTTTGATCGTGACCCAACTTTCATAAGAAATTTTTGGCAAGAACTTTTAAGCTACAAGGCACCCAATCGCATCTCATCTCATCTTATCATCCCCAAACTGATGGTCAAACGAAAGTTGTCTAAAAGTGTTTGGAAACATATCTGAGGTGTTTTGTCTCTGAAAAACAACATCAATGGGCTCAATGGTTACCCCTAGTCGAATGGTGGTATAACACTTCCTACCATTTATCTACTCGCATGACTCCTTTTGAAGCAGTATATCGATAGAAGCCACCTTCACTTCTCTCATACTTATCGGGTACCTCGAAGGTCTAGGCGGTTGACCAAACACTTGTAGTTCGATAGGATATTCTTTGTACCCTTAAAGAGAACTTGGTCATGGCAGAGAATCACATGAAGCAGCAAGCAGATCAAGGTCACTATGAACGTCAATTTGCAGAAGAGGATCAGGTGTTTCTACGACTACAACCATATAAGCAAACTTCCCTCAAGGTCGAGCATTGTCAGAAGCTAGCGCCCAAATTTTATTGTCCTTATACAGTTCTCAAGCATGTGGGACAAGTCACATATCAGTTAGCTCTGCCCAATCAGTCGAAGCTACATCCTATTTTTCATGTTTCATGCTTAAAGAAGGTGATTGGAACCAGGTGCCAAATTCAAACCAACCTTCCAGAGTTAGTTGAATAAGGATCCATTTGGCTACATCCAGAAGCAGTTTTGGACTAGTGTGAGCGTTTCCTGTGTTAGAGAATCATCAAGGAAGTGCTCGTCTAGTGGAAAGATACGACTCCAACAGATGCCACTTGGGAACCAACTACCATTCTCCAGTAGTTTCAACATGTCAAGCCTTGAGGACAAGGCTATATTTGAGGGGGCAAACATGCTAGGGTCCTAACCCGCACATAGGTAGATCAATATATTCGGATGTAATAAAGGTCAATATTAATAAGGCCTTTCAATAAAATAGAATAAGGAGGATGTAAAAACACCTAATAGAAGCTTCCGCTTCTAGAATGATCTTCCTCTAGATGCTTCTCTTGATAGACATATTTAGTATAAATAAGGGTTGAGGGTATAAAAACCCTAGCTTGTAGATTATTGTAACAGAGCCCTGCTCGAATAGAGGTTTCCCCCTCGAAGAGGCCTATGAACATTGCTTTCTGAATCAAAGTGTTATTTCTGTTGTTGTTCTTATATCATTTATGTGTTATTGTGGAGATTATGCTGGTTATATTACTGTTATTCTACCATTTCTAGCATTTTATTTCTATTCTGCGTATTTATTATATATGGTATCTTGCAAGTATCCACCTGAAACATGTATAGGGCTTCAGACATCCACAGAACTGTAGAACCCACAATTACAAAGAAGTATAGAAGAATGATTTGAACTAAAAACAGACAAGAGCAGCCAGTTGGAATAGGTGGGTGGCCACCAATATCCACCTGGATCAATCCTCCCTTTTAGGAAGTAATGGTCTCCATTGCGTTGAGTTCCCCCATCAGGTGAAGAAACTTCTACTATATTGGGCCCCAGGTGAGCCACCTGCCTTGGTGTAGGAGATGCCCGACCTTGACAAACCGATAAGGCTAGATCCTCTGCTGGCAAGTGCCCTTGACTTGTGTGTCCACGATATGATCAGTGGATTCTTGTTCCATGCGGTTAGGTTTGAGCTCTTTTGGTGTTAGATATTCTGTGATTTCTGAGGTGTCCAATAATGGTGGAAAATATGGCTGAAGGAGGTCCACATTGAAAACTGGGTGTAGGCCAAGGAAGGGTGGAGTGTTGAGCTCAAAAGAATTTCTACCCATAGCCTTGGTGATAGTGTAAGGCCCATAGAAAAGTGGGTGGAGTTTCCGATGGGGGCCTGTGAGATGCTCCTTCTGCAAATGTAACCAGACTTTGCCGCCAACTTGAAACTGGTGCGATACCCT
Organism: Picea glauca; assembly: GCA_000966675.3. Classification (NCBI taxonomy): domain Eukaryota; kingdom Viridiplantae; phylum Streptophyta; class Pinopsida; order Pinales; family Pinaceae; genus Picea; species Picea glauca. The sequence goes on along the minus strand of JZKD02S1672939.1, from coordinate 1,391,381 downwards.
GTGTTGATTGATGATAAACACAGATAGCCCTCCCTCAACCCGCGGGTTGGAAGGTCCATGTCAATAGGATCTTTCCCTTACAATGGCCTGAAGAACTTTGCAATGGCTCTTCTATTTCCCTTTCAAGAAATCTGCACCCACAGCGAATCCTCATGAGATTCCTCCATCACACTTCAGGGAATTGGACTTCATGATATCATGAATCCTGTGGTCAAGCACCTGCTCACTATGACCCCCGAATCCCGAATTTTGAAACTCCGATATCAACTCCAGCTTTTCGGCTTTCGCGAGTTAGCGAGTTTCGATGACATGCAACTCCACTCCACGAACCATGAAATCCTGATGCTATATTCCCCAAAATCTGGAAATGTCAGACTCTGACACATTTCTCAGCACTGGCCCCACAACTATACTTCTCACCATTTCGGGACTTCGCACTTCGAGATTTCATGAATCCTGATGCAAGGCTTTAGGAACTTTGAATCGGGAAAATCCAAAATGGTCAATGGAGTTTGATTCCGTGTCGATAGTACGCCACCTGTCTGCCTCGCTGACTCCTCTGGCCCCACACTGTCCTTTTGGCCTTCGGGACTTTGTGTTTCGTGATATCGCAATTCTCGTTGCAAAGTTTACGGGACTTCCACCTAAAAAATCCTAAAATAGGAATCCGTTTGCAAATCCAACGGCCCTTCTGGCTTGGATCTACGGTCCTAATCCTCCTAAGCTTAGAACCTTTCGAAGCACTCGTTGTAACTTCCCTTCTCCTCTGTGAGATATAACGGCTCACAGGACTTTGTGGATTCTCCACAAAGAATTCCAACCGTCTGTCTCTTTCCTTGAGAACTTGTCCTCCTACGGTTCGACGTCGCTATGCCTCCCTTCAAATTTTCAAGGTGCTTGGGCTCTTTGCCTTCCTTCAATGAATTTTAAGGCTTCAAATTCCTTATGAACTTTCTCACGACTTCAAATATTTCATAAAACTCCTTCTCACACTCCTTGTGACAGATCTTCAAACACATTCAAGTGTTGAATTTATTTTGACTCTGCACACACCTGTAGTAACAGTCTCTCAATACTTCGCTTAGGTCTACGACTCTGAGATTTTACTCGGCCTGTGCACTCCTTGCACGGCTCCTGTGCCTAACTGCACTTCTTATTGAATGAGAACAAATCTATCTAGTCTGAGCTTTTAGAGACAACCCTCTGAAGCCTTTGTCAACGCACCTCTTGTGGACAATTCAACTGCACTCCTTGCAGAAATTCTTTCTCAGATAGAGAAACAATTGAAACTCATTTCCCTTACTCTCTCTCTCATATTTCAGACATTCAACAAGAAATCATCCATACATAGCATAAAAACAATTGCATTACAGAAAGAGTAAATCATTCATGAGCATAACATTAAAAGATGCATAGACAAAGAACAAACACGACGCCATGAATTTGAATCAAATGTTTCTCTATTAATTCAAATCTCTGTACATGGGTGTCTTCACACATCTCTCTGCTCTTTTTCTTCTATGCTCTTCCTAATTATCCTAATAATGTTACAATACACAATGAGGGTGTCTATATCCTGTTTCCCTCTTGCGCTCTAAAACTATCTAATCTAACATTTAATTCTACCTACCTCTATTAACTACTATAAATGCCTTCTACCTACTAAGGATGAGAGCGAATCGCTCAAGGTCCAATTACATTTTACAAGTGCACCTCCACTTGATGACTTCATTAATGGTTCAAGATATTTCAAAATTTACGCTGGCACTTTTCCAACTGTCCATTGTCTTCGCGTTTACTCGCTTGAGATGCTCCTATAAACATTTCGTAATACACAGCTGATTACCTTTAAACAGTAATCCTTTCTGGATCATGTATTCTTTCCATTTGCTTCTATCCCTAAGAATTGGATTCTCAACTGCTTCATACGCTTCTTTAAAATCTGGATTATTTCTGTGCATGTTCCTGAGATCATCAAAACCCAACGTTTTGACTCTGAACTCCTGCAATAGCAAACACTTCCTACTCAAAGCATCAACAACTTTATTAGCAGTACCAGAAATATGTTTAATCACAAAAGTAAAATTTTGCATATATTCCACCCATTTAACATGTCTTTGATTCAACTTCTCCTGTTGATTCACAAACTGCAATGCATGATTGTCACTGTATAAGACAAACTCTTTCAGGATCAAGTAATGTCTCCATTTTTTCAATGCCCGTATGATAGCATAGAACTCCTTGTCATAAGTGGAGTACTTCACTTTCGCTTCATTCAGCTTCTCACTGAATTATGCTATCGGTCTGTCTTCTTGACTCAAGACTGCCCCTATTGCAAATCCACTTGCATCACATTTCACTTGAAATGTCTTCTGAAAATCCGGCAACACCAGAACTGGTTGTTTTGTGATCTTCCTCTTCAACAGATTAAAACTCTTTTCAGCTTCTTCAGTCTAGTGAAAATACTTGTCTTTTCTTCACTATGTCCATCATCGGTGCACTAATTCCACTTAAATTCCTAAAGAATTTTTGGTAGAAACTGGCCAATCCATGAAAACTTCTCACCTCAAAGGTATTCTTTGGTGATGGCCAATTCTTGATTACCTCCACCTTATCTGGGTCCATCTTCAAATCATCTGCAGAAATGACAAATCCCAAGTAAATGAGCTTCGTCTTCATGAATGAGGATTTCTTCATGTTTATCAACATCTTCTCCTACTGTAACATCTGCATCACTGTAGCCAAATGTTTCAGATGCTCTATCACTATTTTACTGAAAATCAGTATGTCATCCAGATATACGATAACAAATTTTCCAATGAACTCCCTTAGGACTTCGTTTATCAACCTCATGAAGGTACTCAATGCATTTGTTAAGCCAAACGGCATAAAAAACCATTCATACAACCCTTCGTTGTTTTTGAATGCTATTTTCCACTCATCACCTTCTCTCATGCGGATTTGATGATAACCACTTTTCAAATCAATCTTTGAAAAATACTTTGCTCCACTCAAGCAATCCATCAGATCATCCATCCTTGGCAATTGAAATCTGTACCTGATGGTTATCTTGTTAATCACCCTCGAGTCAGTACACATCCTCCAACCTCCATCTTTCCTCGGACTGAGTACTATTGGAACAACACATGGGCTCAAGCTTTCCCTGACCAATCCTTTGTCCAACAAATCCTAGACTTGTCTTTTGACCTCTTCATTCTCCTGTGGCATCAATCTGTATGCAACTTTATTTGGAAAACTGGCTCTTGGTATGAGGTCAATATGATGACTCACACTTATGATCGGTGGCAATGAACGAGGTAGTTCGTCCACTACTATGTCAGTGAACTCTTCCAATAGTTCCTGAACCTCTTATGGTAAATCGTCCACTCTTGTGCTGGTCAAAATAATCTTCAGTTTCCTGACCACAATGAATTGCAGTTATTCCTTCTTCTTGACCTCTGTAAGAAGTTCCTTCCCACTCATGAGAAGTATAGTGTTTCTTACTTCCAGTTTCACTTCCTTATCCTTGATTGGAAGCAACATGTGAGTCCTCCCATTCTTCTCTAGGGTGTATGTGTTCATTCTCCCATCATGAATCACATTCCTGTCATATTGCCATGGTCTACCCAGCAATAGATGACAAACATCCATGGGAATGGCATCACAGAGTATCTTATCATTATATCCTCCTATCTTAAATTCAACTAAACATTGTTTAGTGACAGTTACCTGATGTCCTTTTTGTAGCCACAAAAATCTGTATGGGCTTGGATGATCAATCGTCTCCAGCTCCATCTTTTCTACCATCTCTGTAGAAACGAGATTATCTGTGCTACCACTGTCCATAATGACCTTGCATACCCTGTCCTTGGTCTTGCAAGCAGTCCGAAAAATTCTATTTCTTTGGACTGAACTCTCCACCTCCTTCTCTGGTGTCAAAAGAGCTTTTCGCATCATCAACAATCTTCCGCCTTCAGCATCTTCTACCTCAACATCTTGCCTCTGTGCTTCGGCGATGTGAGTCTCACCACTCTCTTTCTTTTTATCTGGACACTCATAAGACTTGTGCCCATTCTTTCCACATGTGAAGCATGTTATTACTCCACCTCTTCCTCTTCCTCTACCTCTAGTACGAGGAAAAATATTATTATCAGCATAATCTCCTCTCTGCTCAGTATGTTTTCCTCTCAGTTTAGCATATTTCCCTCACTGTGAGCTTCCACCTCTCTTAGTTTGAGTCTAAGGTTTCTTCCAGTCCTCCTTGGGGTTCTGATATTTATCCTGGGCAACTGATTTTCCTTTGGGATGACTTCTTCCTCAGCCTCTTTGACCCTGCTTTCGGCTCAGCTTCTTTTCCGCTTTTAGAGCCATCTAATAAGCATATTCCACCGTTCGGATGGTTACCATGATCATCTCGTCCTGAATGTCATATCTCAGGCCATTCATGTATCTGACAACTTTTTCATCATCACTTTCCCAATGACCTGCCCTAATGTTCATCTTGTAGAATTCTTCAGTATATTCCTTCACTGTCATCAGCTTCTGTCTCAGGTTTTTCATCCTTCGAAACAGAGTAATCTGGTAATCCCTGGGGATGAATTTCACCTTCATCTTTGTGATCATTCTATCCCATCTTTTGATCTTTTTCTTTCCTTTGCAGCGCCTGTCATCTTGTAGTTCATCCCACCACAATACTGCATGTCCCTTCAATCTTGTCACAGTGTGTTTGACCTTCTTGTCCTCTTTGACATCTTCATAGTTAAAGTATGTGTCCAGGGCTCTAATCCAGTCTAGAAGCTCCTCTGCATCCAGATTTCCCTCATAAACTTGAATGTCCATTTTCACTCTTGCACCCATTCTTGCAATAGCTCTAATCAAACGTTCGTTTGCTACATCTTCGGCTACAACTTCTTCCTCTTCATGTTCAACCTCAATTTCACTTTCGTAATCACTAAGATCCCCAGCACTGAATGTGCGTCTCTGTGTTGTCTCCATGTCTTCGAGTCTGGTGCGTAAATTATGCATTTCTTTTTCCATGGCTGGATCAGTCATCTGTCTACCTCTTCTTCTCGACATTTCCCTCTTCTCTGGTTGATTGGGTGTTTGTCTGTCCCTTCTTCTCAGCGGTGTGGTCAATTCTCTTTTTATCTTCTACAGAAAGCAAAGAACCTTTATGTGCTCTGATACCAAATGATGATAAACGCAGAGAACCCTCCCTCAACCTGTGGGTCAGAAGGTCCATGTCAATAGGATCTTTCCCTTACACTGCCCCGAAGAACTTTGCAATGGCTCTTCTATTTCCCTTTCGGGAAATATACACCCACAGTGAAACCTCCTAAGATTCCTCCTTCACACTTCAGGGAATCAGACTTCGCGATATTGTGAATCCTGTGGTCGAGCACCTGCTCACTATGACCCCCGAATCCCAAATTCTGAAACTCCGATATCAACTCCAGCTTTTCGTCTTTCATGAGTTCACAAGTTGCGATGACATGGAACTCCGCTCGACGAACCCCAAAATCCTGATGCTATATTCCCTGAAATCCCAAAATGTCAAACTCCAACACGTTTCTTAGCGATGGCACCACAACTATACTTATCGTCGTTTCGGGACTTTGCACTTCATGATTTCGTGAGTCCTGATGCAAGGCTTTCAGAACTTTGACTCGTGAAATTCTGAAATGGTCAATGGAGTTTGATTCCATGCCGATAGTACGCAACCTATCTACCTTACTAAATCCTCTAGCCCCACACTGTCCTTTTGGCCTTCGGGACTTTGCGTTTCGTGATATCATGATTCCCGTTGCAAATTTTATGGGACTTCCACCTACGAAATCCCGAAATAGGAATCTGTTTCCAAATCCAATTCTTGTGGCTTGGATCTACAGTCCTACTCCTCCTGAGCTTAGAACCTTTCGAAGCACTCATTGTAACTTCCCTTCTCCTCCGTGAGATCTAACAACTCATGGGACTTCGTGGATTCTCCATAGAGAATTCTGGTCATTCATCTCTTTCCTTGATAATGTTTCCTCCTGCGGTTCGACGCCGCTACGCCTCCCTTCAAATTTTCAAGGTGCTTGGCCTCTTGGCCTTCCTTCAATGACTTTGAAGGCTTCAAATTCCTTCTGAACTTTCTCACAACTTCAAATATTTCAGAAAACTCCTGCTCGCACTCCTTGCGACAGATCTTCAAACACATTCAAGTGTTGAATTCCTTTTGACTCTATGCACACCTGCAGCAGCAGTCTCTCAATACTTCTCTTAGTTCTGTGACTATGAGACTTTACTCAGCCTGTGCACTCCTTGCACGACTCTTGTGCCTAACTGCACTTCTGAGTAAATGAGAACAAAATCTATATAGTCCGATATTTCAGAGACAACCCTCTGAACCCTTTGTCAACACACTCCTTGCGGACAATTTAACTACACTCCTTGTAGGAATTCTTGCTCAGATAGAGAAACAATTGAAACTCATTTCCCTTACTCTCTCTCTCAGATTTAAGACATTCAACAAGAAATCATTCATACATAGCATAAAATAAATTGCATGACAGAAAGAGTAAATCATTAATGAGCATAACATTCAAAGATGCATACACAGAGAACAAACACAACGCCATGAATTTGAATCAAAGCTTTCTCTATTAATTCAAATCTCTGTACATGGTTGTCTTCACACAACTCTCTACTCTTTTTATTCTATGCTCTTCCTAATTATCCAAATAATGTTACAATACACAATGAGGGTGTCTATATCTTGTTTCCCTCTTGCGCTCTAAAACTGTCTAATCTAACATTCAATTCTACCTACCTCCATTAACTACTATAAATTCCTTCTACCTACTAAGGACAAGAGCGAATCGCTCAAGGTCCGATTAAATTTTACAAGTGTGCCTCCACTTGATGACTTCATTAATGGTTCAAGATATTTCAAAATTTATGCTGACGCTTTTCTAGTTGTCCATTGTCTCCATGCTGGCTCGCTTGAGATGCTTCTGCATCATTGATCATGGCACTTCTTGTACTTAGCATTGGATTTATGCAAAATCTCTTGGACTTGTTGGCAGATGTGTTGAATCCGCTCAATAAATCTGGTGGCTTTGTCAGTCTAAGACTGAACATGGGAAGAGTCTGTCTGTGTAGTGGCAAGAGGTAGTGCAACATCAATGGAACTCAAGGGTTGGAATCCCCACCCCACCTGAAATGGGCTATGGTCGGTGGAGCTATGGAGAGCCCTATTGTAAATGTGTTGAACATAGGGGAGGCTATCATCCCATGTTTGTGGATTCTTAGAGTTGTACATGCACGGGATGTGCACAATCATCTTATTGAAGACCTCTATTTGGTCTTCTCTTTGGGGTTGGAAAGCATTGGATTTAGTGATCTTGGTGTCCAACATTGACTAGAGACTTGACCAAAATGTGCTAAGGAACCTATCTTCCAAGACAGATATGACGGTTTGTGGTATCCCAAAATGGACCCACACTCCTTCGAAGAAGAGCTTGGGAGTACTTTTCATTGTAATATTCTTCTTGCAGGCTGTGAGGATGGCCATCTTCGAAAACAGATCAATGACCACAAATATGTAGTCATTTCCTTGCTTCGTGGATAGAAGGCCAGACATGTAATCCATTCAGATGGATTCCCAAGGCTTCTTGAGAGTAGGAAGAGGGGTGTATAAGCCTTGCTTCTTGATGGTTGGTTTGGAAATGGCACTAGCAATGCAAGATCTGATATACTTGCTGATGTCCTGTTGAAGTTTTGTTCAATAAAAATGTTTCTGAAGAATGGCCATGATTTTCTCCATGCCAAAATGTCCTGCCATCCGACTGTAGTGAGATTCCCAAATCATATTTGCACGTGCGCTTGTAGGAACATAGAGATGGCCTAGATGGCATAATAGTCTATCCTAAATGTGAAAATAAATGATAGTCGCACATGTACCCAAGACCTGATAGGTGGTGGCCAAGTCTGGATCTTGATAATAAAGTTGGGGCCACTCAGATGCCTCATGTCCATAGGAATGGAGCATAGTGGTGAGTGTATCCACGAGAGGTCGACTGAGGAAATCAGTGACACGATTTAAGATCCATGTCTTATACTCGAAGTTGGGATGGAACTGTTGCAGGTAGGTGGACCACTTCTGATGGAGGTCGTTCTACAATTTCCCCTATGTCTGTATGAATTACAAAGGCTTGTGATCAGTGTGGATGATTGTATCCTTTCCTAGAATGCAATGTTTCCATTGATGACAAGCTTGTACAATGGAATACATTTCCTTATCATAGGTGGGGTATTTATGGACAACATCTAAGAGTGTCTAGCTATGGTATGCCACCAGATGACTGTGCTGAGTGAGAATTGCACCTACAACATATTCATATGCATCAGTCTCAATATTGAATGGTTGTTGCAGATCGAGAAAGGAGAGTACTAGAGTTGAGCACAAGCAATGCTTTAGATCATTGAATTCTCATTGTTGTTCCTTCCCCCTCATGAAATTTTCCCTGCCACCTCCCTTGGTCACCTTTTCGAGGGCCCATGCAATATGGGATAATCCCAACATGAACCGTCGGTAGAAGTTGGCAAGTCCCAAGAAGCTTCGAAGATCAGTTAGTGTGGTCGAGGTTGGCTAGTCACATATGACTTGGATCTTAGTTGGATAAACATGTTCCCCATGCTCATCAACAATGTAGAGCAAGTATTGGACCATGTTCATGCCAAAAGATCATTTTTCCAGGTTGGCATACTACTTGTGTTGTTGTAGAGTGCTTAGAACCTGTTGAATATGCCGCATGTGCTCCTCCCAAGTTCTGTTGAAGATGACGATGTCATCCAAATATACCACCACAAAAGAGTTAGTGAAGGGTCTCAGTACATCATCCATCAACCTCATGAAAGTGTTTGGTGCATTTGTTAAGCTAGAGAGCATGACTTTCCATTCGAAGATACCTTCTTTATATTTGAAGGTTGTCTTCCATACATCGGTTGATTCATTGTGAACCTGGTGGTAGCCAGAATTGAGGTCAATCTTGCTAAATAAATTTTTCCCCTTGAGTTGGTAAAGAAGGTCATCAATGCTGGGAATTAGGTATCAGTTCTTGACTATGATATTGTTTAAGGATCTGTAATCAATGCAGAGTCACCAAGTCCCATCCTTCTTCTGGATCAGTACAATCTGGATTTTGCAAGGGGAGGAACTGGGTCTGATGTTCCCCTTTTGAATAAGATATTGGATATGACACCTGATTTCTTCATTTTCCAACAATGAGTGATGATAGATTGTTCCATTAGGTAGAGGTGAACTAGGGGTCAGATCAATTGGATGCTTGACTTGGCAGTGCGTTGGTACCCTGGTGGGTGAGGAGAAGATGTCTCTATATTCTTCCATGATATTTTCCACTTGCTTCTGCTACAAAGAGAGGCTTTGTGTAGACGAAATGGATGTGGCGATGACCTTCTTCTTACTGTGTGCACAGATCACAAAGAAGACAAAATTATTGATATATGAAATGACCTTACTACATTGCTTAGTAGAGATTAAAAAAATAGCGGTAGGCGACACTACCTCTAGTATCCTGTACAATTTTCTACACAAAATAATAATAACACTACGGGGTCTAGACTCATACACAACATGACACTTCCACAAATATGGTTTTCCTAAAATAACATCACAAACTTCAAGAGGATAGATATCACACAATACCTCATCTTTGAAAGGCTTGATGTCGTAGGGTAGACGACATAGTTGGCTAACACAAAGATCTCTTCCTTGTCAAAGGCAACCGAAAGTGTAGGGTTGTGGGTGAAGTGTCATTGGAAAGTCTAGCTGCTTGATGACCTTTGTTGAAATTAGGTTCTTCTAACTGCCTCTATCAACAATGAAATAAGGTAGATCCCCCTTTACCCGAATTTGTGAGTGAAAGAGGGATTCCCCTTTTTCTGGTTCTTCTAGTTAGTGTTAGGACCACATATTGTACCTTTTTGCCCATACTTTTTGCCATTATTATACCCTTCATCACTTGTATTTAGACTCATAATATCACTTCATCTGATCATTCCAAGGTATACAGCGTCCTTTCTCATTACTATATGCTTAATCTGTTTTGCATAATATTTTACATTACTTTTGTACTTAACCATTGATTAGAAGTGCATAAATGTCCATAACTGCAGATTAGCATTTTGAGGCCGGTGATGAAACACAGAACTGTCCAAAGTTGTTGTTGAACTGATGCTCAAACATGGAGCTGCTACAAAGTCCGAGGTCGCATATGCTGAAACACGGAGCTGCTACACAGTCTGAGGTCGCATATGCCGAAACACGGAGCTGCTACACAGTTCGAGGACGCAGATGCTGAAACTAGGAGTTGTCACACAGTTCAGAATTGCAATGTTGAAACACAGAAGGATACCACCAATGATGTTGAAACACAAGCCGTTACAGTTAGCGGTCAAGGCCGACACAGTCAAGAGCGCAATTCACGTGGCTAAAACAACTCATGAATTGCGATGCTGAAACAGCATCAGCAGCGATGAAAAGGAGCTGTTACACCAGCCGTAACAACAATACCTCGTTCAGCTCCTGTAACAACAATCGGTTGCGTAAGAATAGGACATCCTATGCTGATTTAGAAAGAAGATCTGATTTAGGATAGGATTCAGATATGCTTTGTAATGATTGTATTGAAGGGATTTCCTCTTTAAATTCAGGGGAAATCACCATTCGAGGATCCAAGTTTTTACATTGAAGTAACTCCAGAGAAGTGGGACACATTCTATTCTTTCAATTTGTAATGTGATATTTTGACAGATGAATATAAAACTGCTTTGAGTATCCTTCTCTAGCTTTTCGTTCAGGGGAATCTTGTGAGAAGGGAGGGCCCACCTTCTTCACAATATTCACCCATTAGATAGAAGTGTGTTAGTATAATTTCTGATTACGTTTTGTTTAACTGTCGTTTGCTGAAACATTGTTTTAATGAATCCCTCTTTGCTGAAACATGACTGACTCTGTCTTAGTTAATGAATGAAATTTATAATTATTTTTATCAATCTTGTGTGATGATTTTGTGAGGCTAGCAGGGAATTGGTTAAAGGTCCTTGCTCAGACAGAAAGGGATCAGGACATCATACCCTCTATAGAATTCATTTCCTATTGCAAGTGTGCTAGCCAGAGATTTGGTTAAAGTGTTCCCGCTCAGACAGAAAGGGACTACAACACCTTGTCTTTTGTAGAATTCCTTTGCCTTTGCGTTAGCCAGAGATTTGGTTAAAGTGTTCCTGCTCAGACAGAAAGGGACTACAACACCTTATCTTCTGTAGATTTCCTTTATCCCTGCAAGTGTGCTAGCCAGAGATTTGGTTAAAGTGTTCCTGCTCAAACAGAAAGGAACTACAACACCTGGTCTTCTGTAGATTTCCTTTGCCTTTGCAAGTGTGTTAGCCTAGGATTGGATTAAGGGTTCCTACTCAGAAAGGAAAGAACCAAAACATCCTGTTCTCTGTAGACTTTCCTTGGTGTTAGCCAGAACTGGGTTAGAGATCCCTGCTCAGAAAGAAAGGAATCAGACTGCCCTGTTCTCTGTAGACCTCAACTTCAC
>JZKD02S1672939.1:1309475-1328784 GCA_000966675.3 Picea glauca | reverse complement strand
TTTCCCCATAGGGGTTTTACCACGTGAAAACATCGGTGTGTTGATCTTTGATCTGGTTATGTGAGTGGTTATTGAAGGTGTTCATCCTCTGTTGGAATACCTGTGTTGTCGAACACCTTTGGGCCTTTGATTGTGCCCATGTTGATGAGATTAGTTTTCTCTTGTGTCAAGGATTCGATAAAGTCCTCAAGAGAAGGCATCTTCCAGGTGGCTCCAGAGGCAAATATGACAGTATGGAATGTAGATATGAATACAAATAATTTAGGACCAAGCTTGGAGAGAATGGTGAGAACCATTTGTTTCTCCTTCATTGATTTATCAACCCCACAAGCTTTGAGTTGCGACAGTAAATCATTGAATTTTGTAAAGCAATCTTGGATATTTTCGAATCTTTTTGGATCCAATGTGAGCAGCTCCACCTCTAGCATGTGTCCCCTCATCTCATCTTATTTTCCAAAGAGCCCTTCCAAGATTTTTCAGGCTTCATTGGGAGTCTTACTATTACCCATGATTTTGGTCATCTTGATGGTGTATTAATGATGGTGTACTCAGGCTCCTAACAAAGACTTTCTCCAGAGAAAAGTGACATTCATCTCTTCCTAGAAAACGTATTTTTGAAGAGAGTTCGCAGGTTGCTTATATCCTAGGGTGCGAGAATGACCCATTCTCACAGGCTGCCTTTAGCTAGGGTGTGAACTTTTCACACTGCACTACATAGCTAGGGTGTGAACTTCTTCTCAAGATTGGAAAAAGATGAAGTCTCGATGGTTCTAGAAGGGAATCTTCTAGAGAATGGGTTGGCATTTGAATGGTTATCATTTTATTGGTTTCCCTGATATTGTGGGATCATTCTCATCCAAGTAACCATCTAATCCTCTCCTATATATTGATGGGATTCTCATGGAAAAGGTTAAGCAAGTTTAATTGGAGAATTGGTGAAGGAATTGTGTGAAGGACCTAGGTTGAACAGGAACTTGGAGACTATAACAAGTCTATCAAGAGGAATTGGATCTTCTTCATACAAGGATCGAGCAAGTGTGTGTGTTGGAACCAAGAGCCATCGAAAGGAAGCTTGTGACATCAAGGTGATCAGGTTATATCTTCTAATTTTGATTAATATGATCCAGTGGCATGTTCTTTTCCCATAAAGTCATTCTTACTTTATTGAGTAATTCCTTGATCATACACATAAGTTGACAATTGAATATATTTTTCTATCTTCACCTTGGTTGGTTTGTGTTGTCTTGGTCTTGACCTCACGAGAGGGTCGGAGCAAAGTGAGAGAAACATAGACCCTAGGAAGAGATACAAAGTATGTCACTTGTTCCTCCCTACTAGCTAATTTAATGGTCATAACTTAGGGAAAGAGTCATGTCCTGTCCTATTTTGTTCTAGATCCAGGTGGATCTAGGGAGATCTGTTAGTGTCTGCACCTACTGATTAGTCCGATAACAAAATTGCCGACTCCACTGGGGAGGCAACCCATTTTCTTTGTGGTTTTTTGTGTTTTTTCTTGGCCATCTGCTCTTGCCTTACCTTTCTCCATTTCTATCAATCTTTGAGTCTTCAGGACACCCTGATAGACCCTTTGGGTCCAAAAGTCCCTTCGAATTTTTTGTCTTTTTCCAAAAATTTGCCTAGTTTCAGACATTCTTGCACTGAAACCCACAGTGGCCTGCGAGAATACTTTGAGTTCGCACTTTGCTTTTAAGTCTAGTGCGAGGTTATCGCACTCTTCTCAAAGATAGCCTGCAAGAATGACCCATTCTCGCACTGTGTAACACTGATAGCCTGCAAACCCTCTTTTCAAAATTTTGGATTTAATATTTTTGCATGTTTAGCTGCCCAGATCAATATAGGTGTCTGAAAAGAACTTCTTGGACCATTGGTTGATGTTTTCTTGTCTTCAGATTTTTTTCACGGTCAGTCTTCAGAAAACAAAGGCTCTTCCTATCCATCTTTTTCTCGACTCTCATCTCTTGACTTTTCTTGGCAAAGATATACTCTCTGATTTCAGAATCTGAGTGCTTGTTTGGTTAAGAACTGATGATCGGTTGAAAGTTGGGATTCTTTGTCTTTCTCATTTGCTCATTATTTGGAAGATTACTTTTCTCATGCAATTGAAAAGACTAGTTTTGTCTGCTTGTCATTTTTGTTTCCATTAAAAGATTGGTTTGGGTTTTTGTTTATTGCTTGTTCATTAGTTTTTGGTTTTCCTCACTTTCACCATCATGGTGTAGGTCCTTTTTGAAAAGTGAAAAACATTTTTCTTTCAAAAGCATTTTCATCTTCGAAAATATTGAAAATCAATTGCTAAAATTATTGAAAAAGAAACAATAGAGAATTGTTATTATTGCGTGATTCGTTGAAATTGCATTTTAAAGGAAATTGTGTATCGTAGTTCAAGATTGGTCTAGAAAACTTCTCTTTCCCTCCTTTACATAGAATTCATTGAATGAAAATTGATATATTTCATTCCTATCTATGCATCGTTGGGTCAGAGTCTCATACAACATCAGTTTCATCTTGGCTTCCTTTGAGTAACAACAACTCTTAATAACATTGCGCAATTGTAAAATTTAACTAATAAATCTTTTCTAGGGCTCTATTACACCAACATTTAGCTAGGCTATAGCTTTGGAATAGGTAGAGAGATACACTCTCCAAAGCACAAAACACACAATACCATCTTGTGTTAAAAAGTGTCAAATTCCATTTACAACATTTTGTCCTGGGAAGCTCTTCTCACACAAGGGTCAAACCCGAGGTCACATTGATATTGACAGAGTTACTCACCCTTCTTTGTTGATATCAGTGTATATATTCCACGTATTATGGGGGTCACTTGGAGGTATACCCACAATCATGAGTGGAAGCCTCTTGATTTGATTTCAGGCTAGACACCCTGCCCTTGCATGTGGATCGGATTGTCGACTGTCCCCCCAGGCTTTATTTTTGTCGGTGGTAACCTTAGCATCCTATATTTCTAGGGTCTTACACAAGGTGACTATGAAGGGGCAAGTCTTCATGGTACCTGGAATCGAAATTAGCCAAACTCACTCAGACTCCTTGGAGGGTATACCCACGATTATGTGTGGGAGCTTGCACCAGGGTGTAAGTCCGTTAAGCAGGTCGTCAATGTAACTTTTCCACCCTAGCCCATCCCCTTCTCATCTTGTTGTTGCGATGTTGTATTTCATCACCAACTAGTGACTTCAGAATTAGAAGGTCTTGTTTGCTTGGATTGTTTCCTAGATTTTGTTTACTAGTGCGTGATGTTTGTCTACCCAAGTTGACCATAAAATTTTCTTCGTAAGTTTGTAACTCGTTCACAATAGATCCTCCACACCGTTCATGTAGAATGCAAGGTTTATCTCCAGAGCATCTGGAAGGTTCTCAACCCCTACCTACAAGCTCACCTGAGGGATCTCCTCAACGGAGTGAAGTCTAAGATGTTACCATGCCACAAGTGGAATGAATTGACTCTCTAGAACATTTCTGAATTACCAATACTCGAGAGGACTTTCAACTTCACCTTGATTCTGAGAGACAGATTATGCAAGTGAATTCTTTCGGAGACTTAGTTGTTTTGTCTTTTGGATCACCGATTGGACCCTTTCCAGGAATAGAGGGCCAAGATCCTTTTTGGTCTACGGGCATTTTTAGACGGGACCTTTTTGGTGCAGGATTAGGTGTTGAAATCACTGTTTCACTTGTGCTCTCCGAAACCTCTAACCCAGACACAGTACTATTTACAACCGCCTATTATTTTCCTGGTACAGATGCCCCACGATCTGACCACATATTGACCATCCTTGTAGAAATGGTCCATTACATAGATACTACAAGTATTCACACCAGGATTACCGCGGTTAGTCAAGCCCCCATCAACACGCCGCTCTCACCCAATGTCACCTCGACAGTTCCACCCAGATACTGTGCGTTGAATTCTTCCATTCCCACTCCTACGCAAACCTCATCCAGTACTCCTGGTGGTCCCTCTTCTTCTGGGAACTCTCTTCCCGGTTTCATTCCGACACTTCCTCAACCCCCTTTTGGAGGACCTTTCTCCTCCTCCACTGGCAGCATTAATCCTAGTGGCATTTTTTTGTCATTTACACCAAATTACCAGATTCATGTTGGTGGAAAATTTCACCAAGGAGGTTTGACTCAACCCCCCTTTGGAACGAAAATCCCAATTGGAACACAACCCCCAATTAGAACACTACCCCCAATTGGAACACAACCCCTGATTGGAAGACAAACCCCACCGACTCCACCTTACAGAAAAAACATACCTCCATCCTTGGCCCAGTATTGGAATCATCTGATACAACATACTCCTCAATCGACTAGGGGGCAACAGCTTCCAGCTACATCCGTTATACCCCCTAGTATAGGTCAACCATATCTAGGTACGTCCAATCCTATTTGGGAATCGAATGCTCAAACTCACGTCCTTGTTCAAGGATACAATCCCATGAGATACTTTCCTCTACAACCACCACTGAATCTGCCTGGGTCTTCACATTATATGCAGACTTCTTATGGTCCTACTAGTTTGCCAATGGGGCTTCCTCCCCAAAGCCACCAGTACCCGCATGTGAATCGACAGTTACCCTTCTTGGCCACTTTGGATCTCCCAGACTTGTCAAGGATTTTAAATGATCCAATTCATCACTCTCCCCAATGGCCTGCTATACCAGCCAAGCTACCATTGGACATCCCTAAATTCGACGACAAAGAGGGAGAGGACCCGAACAATCATGTCATTACTTTTCACCTCTGGTGCTCATCCAACTCATTGATGGATGAATCTATTCGTTTATGAATTTTTCAACAAACCCTCATGGGTTTTTCTATGAAGTGGTATATAGAATTACCATGAGGTTTCTTCACTGACTTCAACACCCTCGCTATGGCCTTCCTCACCCACTACTAGTTACCGATCTGTTATGAAACGGGGACCGAGATTTTGAGTTCTTTCATACATGTGTGAACGACTTCGGTCATGACATCGCCATGGGTGGAGTGGTCATGGAAGAGAAGGCCATAAGTCATGCGCAATACCTTGAACTCGTTTACTCACAAACAGGTACCCTTTACGACTTACTACCTGACACACCTCGTCCTTCCACTTCCGTCACTTCAACTACTCCAGCTACTTCTCATGCAACCGACGGTGTGATTGGCACTTTCCATGCCCAACCACATTCCGTCTCAAGAACCAACCCCAAACCTGCTTCTTCTAATGTTCAAAATGCTCTGTCTCCTGCCCCTCCCACCGGAAAGACTTCTGAGGTAAATGCGGTTCAATCTACCCCAGCCGGTAAAAACAAATTCAAAAGGGGAAGGGGTAAGAATAAGGAGGACCAAAATACTTCTCAAGCAGAGTGAAGCAAAACTCTACCTGTTGACAACAGGGATAAGAAAAAACCTTGATACCCTTGTCTTATCTATGGTGATGATCACTACACGAAGGATTGTCCATGATGCGCTGAGGTCACTAAGCTCCTTCAAGGAGCCCCAAAACCACTTTCTCTGGTTGTTTTGTCCCAACCATTCCTGTCTCAACAACAGGCCCAATTGGTCATTCATGACCAACCCTCACCTTCTACTACATCCTATGTATTGATGTGTACTAGCAATTCAAAGCAGAAGGGCATTGCACTCACCACTCGAGCTAAAGATTATTCTCCCTCTAAAGAGAAGGTTGATGACCCACCCCCTTCATTGGTACAACCCTCTCTCGTGACTCCACCTACCAACGGTCCTCTTCATCTTGAATGATTGATCCTTGACACAGTTCTTCGAACCCCCCCAAAGGACATTGTTCAAAAATCGACTTTCAATCCTCATGCTCGTGCTGCCTAGAAATACAACATTGTTGAATATCTGGCCCAAGCACCTTCTGCGATGTCATCCCTCGAAGTCCTTCAAAGTTGTCCCACACAACGGAAGGCACTGTTGAAAGCTATCGGTGGAATTGACCCGATGGATACAAATTTAATAATTTTTGACTTGGAAGATCACATTCCAAGGTTACCCCCTCAACTCGCGTTCCAAATACAAGTGATTGTCTCTGACAAAAACATTTATCGAACCATTATCGATGAGGGTGCCTCAATGTGTGTCATATCTCTTACTTACTGAAAAGCCATTGGATCTCCCTCTTTGAATGAATCCCAGAACACTCTCAAAGCCTTCAATGGCTCTAGTTTTAAGCCCTATGGTGTCCTTCCTTCATTTTCCATCACGTTAGAAGAAAAAATGGTCCAAATCGAAGTGGAAGTCTTTGATGCTCCTCTTGATTACAATCTTCTGCTTGGCCACAGCTGGATCGATTCCATGTGCGCAGTTGTGTCGACCCTTTTTCGTGTGGTACATTTTCCACATCAAGGGAAGGTAGTCACCGTTGACCAATTAGCCTTATTTAACTCGGATACCTATACTGGCAATGTACCATTCATCTCTAAAACCCCACCGGGTTATGAGAACGTTGGTGTAGGCCTTCTTAAAGACTCTTCATTAATGGGTACTTTCCCCATTCCACCACTCGATGTTCCATGCTCGTTCGTTGCTTCAATCAACATGATCTCCACCTCAATTCACAGAACTCCTGCATCTCATGACCCATGGATGGTACCTGACCCTGGAGATCATGTTCGTTACGGCAAAAAAATGTCGTTAAGTCTGGTCGAATCCACCTATCAGGCCATTCAATCGGCGCCCCCTTCTACCCCCTCTCTTGGTGAGTTATCTCCAAATCCTTTCTGTGTCATTTTTCCCATAGATGAGATGATCATGTCTGTCATGGAAGACACCCCTTGGGACGATGGAAATCATCGTTCCATCCTCTTCCTGGAGCAACATACCATCAAGAACTACCAACGGATCTTGACCCCGTCGACTGTTGTTGTCATCTCAACCGTTCCTGAGTCCACACACAATGTGTTTTCCGAAGGGAACTTAAGCAATATCTCCCCCACTATTCCCCTCAACATATCCATCAAACCTGGAGTTGTCGAAAATGTGCATATCGGAGCTTCATGTTCCCCTGACAAAATCGTCACCTACACATCCCTTTTCAAAGAGTTTCATGATGTATTCATGTGGAGCTACGAAGAAATGTCGGGTATCGACCCCGACATTGTGATACATGAGATCAAGACATACCCTGATGCTAAACCTGTCTAGTAATTCCTTCATCCAGTTCACCCACGTAAAGCAGCTACTATCAAGCTCGAAGTCAAGAAACTTCTCAAAGCTAGCTTTATTTACCCGGTGGCCCTCACTGAATGGGTTTCTAATCTTGTCCTGATCGACAAGAAACAAGAAACAATCCATGTATGCGTTGATTATAGGGATATCGACAAAGCTTGTCCCAAAGACAACTTTCCTACCCCTTCGTCGATCAGATTGTCGACGATTGCGCTAGAAGTGAAATCTTCTCTCTGATAGATGGTTTCTCTAGGTATAATCAAATCAACATTATTCCCGAGGATCAACATAATACTTCTTTTATTTGTCCTTGGGTCACTTTTGCCTATCGGAAACTCCCCTTCGGTCTCAAGAACGCTGGCACAACTTTTCAACGTGCCATGTCTTATGCCTTCCATGATATCAAGCACATCGTGCAACCATATCTAGACGATTTACCCACTCACTCTATGCGTCGAGTTGATCATCCAATCCACCTCCAAGCCATTTTTGTCTGTTGTCTGTTTTATCGTATACGCTTGAATCCTCACAAGTGTGTTTTCTGCATGGAATCCAGCCGATTCCTAGGCTTTATTGTTTCACGTCAAGGGATCGGGGTAGATCCCTTAAAGGTCGAGGTGATCCTTAATCTCCCTCCTCCTTCTACACTTCGCCAGTTACAAATTTTGCAGGGGAAAGCAAACTTTCTTTGTCGTTTCATCCCAAATTACACCGAGATAACTCATGGATTAACGCGGCTCCTAAAAAAGGAGTCTAAGTTCGTATGGGATACCATCACAAACAAATCTTTTGAATCTTTGAAATTGTCCTTAACACGTGCTCCGCCTCTCTTTCCCCCCGATTACAGTCACAATTATTTCCTCTACCTTGCGGCCTCGGATTACACCATTGGTATGGTTCTCATCCATGGGGATGATTTTAACGACGAACATGTTATCTATTACTTGATTCGAAGTCTAACGCCTACTGAAACCAAGTATTTACATGTCAAAAAACTGGCCTTAGCAGCCGTCCAACGCTTCCGGCACTATATCCTCTCTTGCAAGACTACAGTGCTTTCTAACAGCAACCCTATGCAACACATTCTCACACGTCAATTTCTAGGGGGAAAATACTCCAAATGGATCGTGATACTCCAGGAGTTTGACTTGGAATTTGAACGCTCCAAGTCCAAGAAGTCCTTAGTGTTTGCTAAGTTGATATGTGACTTTCCCTATTCTGAAATGGAAAATGTAGCAGCTGATTCATTACCCGATGAATCCCTTTTCCTCATTATCTCTGATGATCTTTGGTATGGTGATATCATCATATATCTCCAAACCCAGACTTTTCGGCCAACTTTGTCTAGTACTGACTGACGTCAAATACGCTACCAAGCCCGTCAATATATTATCCTCGGGGATACTCTTTATCGTCGAGGGATTGACTCAGTTTTTTGATGCTGGCCCACGTTCAACGAAGCCAAGAAAGCTTAGAATGACTGCCATTCTGGAGCCTGTGGTGGTCATATGTCTGGGTATGCTACTGCCTAGAATATCTTATGAGCAAGGTATTTTTGGCCTTCTTTATTTAATGCCTGCATAATCGTTGTCCAAAAATGCCATGCTTTCCAGACCTATAATCATAAGATACGGTCACATCCAACTCCTCTTCACCCTGTGGTCTCCATTGGTCCCTTTGCAAAATGGGGCAACAATTTCAGGACATGTCACCCCACTCGGCTAGGGGGCATGGATACATTATTGTAGTCGTAGATTACTTTACAAAATGGGCCGAGGTGATGCCGACATTTGACAAAACTGGAAAGACCATAGCGTTATTCATTTTTAATCACATCATAGCTTGTTTTGGTGTTCCTCAGGCTATCATCATTGATCATGGTAGCCACTTTAGAAACTTCATGATGTTCGAACTCACTGAAAATTTGGGTCTTCGCCATGAAAACTCAACACCCTATTACCCACAAGCCAACAACCAAGTCGAAGCAATTAACAAAGTTCTCATAACTATGCTCTGATGAATGATAGGGATTCACAAAACAAGTTGGCACACAATGTTTTTTTTTGCATTGTGGGCTTACCGGACATCCGTCAAGTCCGCTACTAGGTTTACACCTCTTCGGTTAGTCTATGGTTTGGAAGCCATTCTCCCGATTGAATGTGAGATACCCTCTTTAAAACTAGTTGTTGAACTCCTACCAAACACTTATGCTGAAGAAGAACGTCTTTTGTATCTTATGCGATTAGATGAAACTCGACGCAATGCTACCTTGGTCATAGAAGCTCAGAAAAAATGTGTCAAGGCCCCATACGACAAACATGTCAAGCCTCGCATTTTCTCCGAAGGAGATCTCGTTCTCCTCTATGAACAAGATCAAGATATGCTAGGAGCTGGAAAATTCGAAGCCATGTGGCGAGGTCCTTATATCGTTAGATGAGTTTTGGAAAAAGGGGATTATGAGTTAGTAGATTACGATGGTATCCCTTTGAGTGAACCCAGAAATGGGTTGTACTTGAAGAAGTACTATGCATAAGATCACCTGTGCACAAGTACCTGCATTTTTATTGTATCATACTTCTTGTGTGTTACTGTAGCTTGCTTTTGTCGTTATCTGGTCTCTTCCCTTATGTGACGTTGTGTTTGATTTCTAGATGTTGAAGTCTTCACTACCCTACATTGGCTTCACTGATGGCACTAGCCATAGTACTCAGAACCTTGTTTCCACTACATGGGCAGTTTACGCCCCTACAAATGAACTTGTCTCCTTACGAGGTGTGTGTCTCGGCCATGCAACCAATAATATTGCAGAGTATAGCGCCATTATTGAATTGTTGATTGATTCTATCTCACTCGGGATCTGTCATTTGGTTGTGCGACTCGAATCGCAGCTCGTAGTACTACATTTAAGTAATGTCTATACTATTCGAAGTCCTACTTTGTTAGGGGTGTATATGCGAATTCACCTCTTGGAACGTTATTTTGATTATATTGAATATCAACATATTCCTAGACGTCTAAATACATTAACTGATGCATTAGCTAACTATTGATCTGAAAATAGAAGGTTGACGTGTTATTCTATGCAAGCACCCTCTACCTCAATAAAATAAACCTTAACAGGACCTTGCTTCATGTGTTAAAATATGCAAGATGTTTTATGTGTTAAGTTCTTGGTTCTTCTTGTCAATGTTCATGTGTGAGGAATGTTCTTTTACAAGAATAATTATGTTCTATAAACCAATACACAACAATATAAAGTGCAGCAAATAACACAGCAAACTCACAACAATAGCAAGATGATAAAGGAGTTCACCCCTCTCTGGGCTACATCTCCTTGAGCCTCCTTCAATGGACTTGGCTCTTTGGGATTAGTTTGTCAAATGTTCTTTTACAAGATGCTGCTCAACTCCAATGGATTTCCAGACTGTACCATTGGGTTCAGAATACATAAAAACCCCAAAATTGACTATAAGAACTCTGAAAATGGATCTTGTCTCATCCAGTAATGACCTCTTCTACATGTGGCCTCCAAGCTTCTCTCAGATTCAATGTGGTAAAAACACCTGTAAAAGTCCTCCAATGGATCTGAAACCTATCTCAATGTGTTCAGAGCATAATAATTAGTTAGAAATGATTATTCATTCTCAGAAAATGGACATGTGCTCATCTGAGCAATGCCTCAAACAATGAGGGCTTCAAGCTTCCTGGAGCTTCCTCAAGATTAAATGGTTAAAAACCTGCAATAGAAGTCTTCAAATTCCTATGAAAATAGTGCCAATGGACTCAGAACGTCCAAAAACCCCTAGCTGGGCTTTTTCGGCACCTCATTTGGCCAAAAACTCCAAAAGTTAGGCCTCCTGCCATTTTTCCTCCTTCAAGCTCTGTAACTCGTTCGCCATTTCGCACCTGTGGGTGAATGAATCTGGCTCTGGGCATTTTCCGTGCCTAAACTCAGCACATGCGCACCTTCCAAAATTGGTGCTAATTTGTCGCACCGTTAGCAAAATCAAAGCCCCCGAGGTCGGAGGTGTTGGGCGCATGGGGGACCATATGGCCACATCCCGCGCACAAAAAGGGCTACCTGTTGCTACCGTTCAATGGATATGTGACAAGTGTCTAGGCGCAAAAGTTAATCTATTTGAAAACCCAAAACCAAACTCTCACGCGCCATTTAAACAACGGTTTGGTCATTCATTAACACACATGGAACCGGGGCTAGGTTACAAACGCGCGCACCATTCAATGGAGTGACTGGTCATATAAGTTACCGCATATAACCGTGGGTTGAACTCACAACACATTTCCTGCACGTGCCAATATATATAGTCATATGTTAATGGAATAAAACCATGGACTATAAATGAAATACCCCCGCGCGAATGGCATATAAAAAATATGGTCATATGTTACCTTGCATAGAACCGGGGCTAACTCCCGCGCTCCGTAAATATGTGGCAAAGGTCATATGGTAATGCGATATGACTATGGGTTTAAACACAAGTCCCGCGTGCATAATTTGATATATGGTCGTATGCCATTGCATAGAACCGGGGTCGGGGCTAAGCCCTGGCCTGACCCCCCACCGTTTATAACCACAATCCAATTCATATGTATTTGTTTTCATAGACCATATAAGAACCAACGCGTGGTCCAACGGTCGAGTGGATTATGTTAAAGGTTTACACCGGAGGGGAGGTCCAGGGGTTGAACCCCACGGCCTCCATGAAATTTTATTAAACAAACCAAACACCAATCAGCCAATAAATGGGTGCCACATGGCAGCCCTTGATTGGGCCACGTGGCACCCTTCTATTCGTTCAAAAGATGCCACGTGTCGTAGTATTACTCACCCAGTTGTCAACCATTAAATGCCTACCATGTGTCATTCGTATGACCTATGCCCAGTCAGAAGGTACAGACTGTACGGCCTGCCACGTCACCACTATACAGACTGCCCAGTCAACACCAAATTTTTACCTGTTTGGCTCAGCGAACAGATCACGATATCTTCTCCATACGGACTCTGTTTGAGAAAGTAAATATACCGACGGAATCAGGAAGACGAGACAGACACAATGGCACCATTTTTGTCGCATTCTGAGCACTTTGAAATTTGAGCAAATTTTTGACCCCTGGTCCAGATTTTGATCACACCTTCCCACTGAAAGGATTTTGGACCCACAAAAGCTTATGATTATCTACCTGAGCTTCAATACTCTTCTCCTTTCAAGTTCTATCAACTGATTCTACTTGAAAAGTATTTTTGACAATCACCTGGGTACCTTGACATGCCTTGCACTGCAACAGACTATGTCTCTCAACCACTGCTCCCTGGTTGCTGCTGACCCACTGTTCTCTCTACGCTTGGAAGACTGCCAACCTTCCCACTGAGAATAAAGTCCCTCTTGTGAACTCTTTAACGTCAACACAACCTGCTCTCCAAAGGCTGCAAACTTTCCTGCGACATCTTGTCACAAGCCAAGAAAACCATCAATCTTGAAAACAAATTGACACAAGATTGAAAATAATGACAGCAAAGTCTTTTTGCTCATCAAGCAACTGTCGCATCTTGTGCTTCATCAAAGCACATGGTGTTTTCCTGCATCTTAGTGTTCTCCAAAATTGACTTACAAGCCAACAAACACCATCGACTAAACATAAGTTGAAAACATGATCAACACACATGGTCGTCAAGATAATATCGACCCAAGTCGAGACTCATGTGAAACGTATCAACCTTCCAAAATGACAAGTCAAAAAACATGAGAAACAATCATTCTACAATCATGATTCATTCATGATGAACATCATCAAGTTCATTGTTTATGCACTCACAAAACCAAATGCATGTGCATAGCTCTTCAACTTTCATTCCCATATAAACATAGGTACTTAAACCCAAAACATGTGGGTAGTACGAGTTGCATATGAAAAATGTATATGGCTGTAACAAAATGGACAGCATACCCCTCTTTTACATGTTCTTGACGAGGTGGTATAACACAAGTATGCATTCAAAAATAAATTCAATCACATGCAAACTTGCATCTACAAGTTATGATAACTGCTGCAACTTGTCAACTTCAACAAAAATGAAGAGATAAGGCTGAAATGTCCATCTACTACAGAAAAAATGCAAGCCTTATTTACTCAAAAAATCTAACCATTTCTTACCAAGCCAACTCAATGGCGAATTCTTCTGTTGAAGGTCGTCTTCTTGTGAATCATCTTGACTCACATCAATGATGGAATCTCCTCTTCCATTATTGTCAATCTTTTCATCCAACTACTTCTTATGCTGTGGATGAGAGGTTGGATGCAATGTCCAACATTGGTCAATGAGATGACCCCTCTTCTGACAATGAGTGCAAATCTTTTGCATGTTCTTTTCATGTTGCCTTTGCTTGGAAAGTTTCCTGAAAGTGGACATTCTTTTCCAACATTTTGAAACATGATGTTTATATAAACCACAATATGTACATGGCCTTTTTCTTCCATTTTTGCATGCAGATTTATCATGCTTAACATAATCAAAAGAAACGGAATTATAGGCAGATTTATACCTTGAACATTCACCTTCTTTGCCGCTTTGAGGAGGTGAATTGGAAGAGTTACAAGCTCTCTTTTGAAGACCAAGAAATCTATTCTTTTCCTCATGGCTGTCACAACTCTTTTGCTTCACACATTTGCATTCATCTTGAACACAAGTTTTGCATGCTGAAGAGATTGAACTTTCAACCAAAGTTCTTGAACTTTCACCTTTAAAACCTTCTTGAGGAGGTGAACTTGAAACAAAAAATTTTCTTGGAATTTTTTCATTTGTTTCCTCAACTTTGGAATTTTTTTCATCAATTCGTTCATAACCAAGACCACAATACTTAGGTCTCTCTTCAACAGAAATAGGCTCAACAATGCCTTGTGCATGCTTGCCTAACCCTTTACCATCATAGCCCATTTTTAACAATAACTTGGACCCTATTCCTTTTGTGTGATTTTCAAAAACACCAAAGCATTCTTCTTGAGAGGAATTTGAAGATAAAATAGCATTACATACCTCATGTTCATGCATGTACTTTGTAAGGGCTTCTTTTGCTTCATGGAGTTGATTCTCCATCTCCTGCAACTTTTCAAGAAGCTGGTGCTTCTCCTCCTTCATGGCCATCAACTGCTCTTGAAGGACAATGCTCTCTTCTCTATCTTTCCACAACTCTTGTACCATATCCTTCATGGTTAGCAATGCATTAAACATCTCTTTGTCAAAGAACTTAGATTTGGAAGATGTAGGAGAACTATCAATGTTTGAAGCTTCCTCCATACTTGCAAGATATTAAACTTCAACACAAAACTTGTATAACTACCAACAGCTAAATATCAAGCTATCATTGGCAAATACATGAGCAGAATAAACTATGCTCTGATACCATCTGATCTGAAAATACAAGGCTGACTTGTTATTCTATGCAAGCACCCTCTACCTCAATAAAATAAACCTTAACAGGACCTTGCTTCATGTGTTAAAATATGCAAGATGTTTTATGTGTTAAGTTCTTGGTTCTTCTTGTCAATGTTCATGTGTGAGGAATGTTCTTTTACAAGAATAATTATGTGCTATAAACCAATACACAATAATATAAAGTGCAGCAAATAACACAACAAACTCACAACAATAGCAAGATGATAAAGGAGTTCACCCCTCTCTGGGCTACGTCTCCTTGAGCCTCCTTCAATGGACTTGGCTGTTTGGGATTAGTTTTTCAAATGTTCTTTTACAAGATACTTTTCAACTCCAATGTATTTCTAGACTGTACTATTGGGTTCAGAATACATAAAAACCCCAAAATTGACTATAAGAACTCTGAAAATGGATCTTGTCTCATCCAGTAATGACCTCTTCTACATGTGGCCTCCAAGCTTCTCTAAGATTAAATGTGGTAAAAACACCTGTAAAAGTCTTCCAATGGATCTGAAACCCATCCCAATGTGTTCAGAACATAATAATTAGTTATAAATGATTATTCATTCTCAGAAAATGGACATGTGCTCATCTAAGCGATGCCTCAAACAATGAGGGCTTCAAGCTTCCTGGAGCTTCCTCAAGCTTCAATGGTTAAAAACCTGCAATAGAAGTCTTCAAATGCCTATGAAAACAGTGCCAATGGACTCAGAACATCCAAAAACCCCTAGCTGGGCTTTTTTGGCACCTCATTTGGCCAAAAACTCCAAAAGTTAGGCCTCCTGCCATTTTTCCTCCTTCAAGCTCTGTAACTCGTTCACCATTTCGCACCTGTGGGTGAATGAATCTGGCTCTGGGCGTTTTTCATGCCTAAACTCAGCACATGCGTGCCTTCCGAAATTGGTGCTAATTTGTCGCACTGTTAGCGAAATCAAAGCCCCCGAGGTCGGAGGTGTTGGGCGCATGGGGGACCATATGGCCACGTCCCACGCACAAAAAGGGCTACCTGTTGCTACCATTCAATGGATATGCGACAAGTGTCTAGGCACAAAAGTTAATTCGTTTGAAAACCCAAAACCAAACTCTCGCGCGCCATTTAAACAACGGTTTAATCATTCATTAACACACATGGAACCGGGGCTAGGTTACAAACGCGTGCACCATTCAACGAAGCGACTGGTCATATAAGTTACCGCATATAACCGTGGGTTGAATTCACAACACATTTCCCATGCACGCCAATATATATAGTCATATGTTAACGGAATAAAACCATGGACTATAAATGAAATACCCCCATGCGAATGGCATATAAAAAATATGGTCATATGTCACCTTGCATAAAACCGGGGCTAACTCCCGCGCTCCATAAATATGTGGCAAAGGTCATATGGTAATGCGATATGAATGTGGGTTTAAACACAAGTCCCGCACGCATAATTTGATATATGGTCGTATACCATTGCATAGAACCGGGGTCGGGGCTAAGCCCTGGCCCGACCCCCCACCATTTATAACCACAATCCAATTCATATGTATTTGTTTTCATAGACCATATAAGAACCAACGCGTGGTCCAACAGTCGGGCAGATTATGTTAAATTTTTACACCAGAGGGGAGGTCCGGGGGTCGAACCCCATGGCCTCCATGAAATTTTATTAAACAAACCAAACACGAATCAGCCAATAAATGGGTGCCACATGGCAGCCCTTTATTGGGCCACGTGGCACCCTTCTATTCATTCAAAAGATGCCACGTGTCGCAGTATTACTCATCCAGTTGTCAACCATTAAATGCCTGCCATGTGTTAGTCGTACAACCTATGCCCAGTCAACAGGTACGGATTGTACGGCCTGCCACGTCACCACTGTACGGACTGCCCAATCAGCACCAAATTTTTGCCTATTTGGCTCGGCAAACAGATCGCGATATCTTCTCCATACGGACTCCATTTGAGAAAGTAAATATACTGCCGGAATCAAGAAGACGAGACACACGCAATGGCACCATTTTTGTCGCATTCCGAGAACTTTGAAATTTGAGCAAATTTTTTACCCCTGGTCCAAATTTTGATCAACTATGTATTAGACAAACATTTGGGTCATTTATAAATCAATCACATCAATTTTCACACAACACAAGATAAACCGGTAGAATCTGTATGTATATATAATGATCAAAAGATTTTTTACAAAAAAATTTGGCTGAGGACCAAAATTTCAAAATCTGAAGCTCATAGCTTCTACAAAGTGACATCATGGATGACGTTCACGGTAACACATGACTTCTCAGGCAACACTATGAAGTAGTCGGCCAATGGACTCTGACACTCCTACTATATGATGTTGCTAATGTTGTGGAACCTCTCCAAGGGGCATGTCTGGAATGTCTGTTGTCAAACCCTCTAGGTTTTGTTCCACCACGTCATAATCTTTGGCATCCCATCGTGGCACTGGAGCCACCTCTCCTAGTCGTTGAATAGGAAAAGTACCAGGAGGTCGGTAAGGCCCCACATCTGTGTCATCAAAAAAGAATTTTGTATTTAGACCTTGGATGAACATAAAAAAAAACATTTGTATATGATAAAATTCACAAAAACATTTAAAAAGAAAAATGTGTACTTCTTACCAAGATTCCCCCACTGAGCACCCTCGGGCAGGACCAAGTTCGGATCTCCTCGGAATTCCAACCTGGCATAGGCATAATCATCGACCATCATCATCTGTGGTCGCAACCAGTCGAAGAATACATCATTATATTTGATAATTGGTCTAGCTACATGTTGGGCCATTGTTATTGGATTAATCGGTAGGTGTAGACACTAACAGATCTCCCTAGATCCACCTAGATCTAGAACAAAGCAAGACAGGACATGACTCTTTTCCTAGATTTTAACCATTGAATTAACTAGGAGGCAAGAACAAATAACATACCTTATTATCGCTTCCTATGGTATTTGTTGCTCCTGCTTCGCTCCAGTGCTCTCATGCAGTCAAGACCAAGACAACACAAACCAACCAAAATGAAGATAGCACAATCTATTCAACAATCAACCTATGTATATGATCAAGGAATTATACAATAAAGTGGAAATAGTTTTATGGGAAAGGGACATGCCACTGTATCATATTAATGGAAAGTAAAGATTACAACCTGAGCCTTGATGTCACAAACTTTCTTTCGATGATTCTTGGCTCTGACACACACACTTGCTCAATCCCTTGCATGAAGAAGATAAATCCTCTTGATAGACTTGCTAGAGTCTCCAAGCTGTTGTTCAATGCTAAATCCTTCACACAATTCTTTCACCAATTCTCCAATGAATCTTGATTAACCTTTTCCATGAGAATTCCCTCAATATATAAGAGAGAATGAGATAGTTACTTGGATAAGAATGATCCCAAAATATCAGTGAATCCAGTACTAGGATAACCATTCGAATGCCAACCCATCCTTCTAGAAGATTCCCTTCTAGAAGCATCGAGAATTAATCTTTTTCCTAGGTTTGAAGAAGAGTTCACACCCTATCTATTCAACACAGTGTGAGAAGTTCGCACTCTGGCTTAAGGCAGCCTGCGAGAATAGGTCATTCTCGCAGCCAAATATATTAGCAGCCTGCGAACCTTTTTCAAAAATGAGGTTTCTGTGAAGAGATGAAAGTAACTTTTCTCAGGAGAAAGTTCTTATGAAGAGACTGATTACACCATCATCAATACATCATCATGATGACCAAAATCATGGGTAACAGAATGCCCCCCAAAGTATGAGGTTGGAATCAGTGATAGCCAAAAGACTTTGTAAGATGCATGTGTGTGTCGGGAACCAGAAGCACACCTAATCGGAAACCTGTGAACAACCAAGCATCTACAGAATATCATATATACCAATTCTGAGGTAGGCATTCCCATAATCATATCATAGACTGATGAAAATTGTAGACCTAGGTCATGGCCACCAATCATACACTGTGGATCCATGCCATCAAAATATAGCATAGCCTCCAGGAATACACTGTGGATCTATGAGAGAAATTTCAAATTAAGACGACATAGCCACGAGACATACACAGTGGATCTATGCATCGCAGATTATACATACTCCATCGCAACCTAGACAAAAGAGATGATATCCAGGGTCTTCAATCTTGTCACCCAAAGTACGAATCTAACCATGTGATTACATGTGTTGAAGTTGAACATGGTATAAACCACTTTATTATCGGTCATTGATGAAACCATTAACAAGTGCGAGGGAAATCACCATTGATGTCAATGACGTCCAAGGTACCCTAGTACAATCCATTGAGTGTGAATGAATGAGTTGAAGTTGAACATCTGATGGAATCTTTCAATCAGGGGTCAATGATGTAAACCCACTGTCGAAAGCGAGGAAACTTGCCATTGAGGCATGCAAGCTCCAAGGTACCAAATAATTTCTAAGTCTTGATTCCGGATAATGAGCTAAAGTCGACGGAACAAAACTTGTCACAGGAGGGCCTTGATATATCCCCCATCAATGATACGAAATGAGTAACAAATTTTGAAGGTGAAACAGAGTATTATGCAAATTGAACTGGACATAGGGAAGGCCGACATGGAGAGATTGGACAACTGCATATGGTCGACTCAATATAGG
>JZKD02S1672939.1:1139178-1163621 GCA_000966675.3 Picea glauca | reverse complement strand
ACCTCCCAACCACCCTGAAATGTAAATCTTTGCAACTGAAATTATTACAGTGATATGATGTTCGATGATGGCATACCTGACTTTATCACTGTTCTGCTCCACTTGATTGCTCTGTTTGTTCTTCTGTTTTTCAAGCTCTAAGCACCATCCCCATTCTCTGCACAGATACTCTTCTGTTCAAATTAGTTGCTGCCCTCTGATCCTTCTTCCCACTTGAATCACCACCACGACCTCCAATAGCAACACCAAAAATTCCAACAGCAACAACAACCTTATCTCTTCTCTGTACCGTGTATTTATAGCGTCTGTGCACCTTCTGTATGCAATGTTTTCCATGCCTCTGCATGCGGACTCTGCGTCGTTATCCTCCACCTCTTGAGTCCTCTATTTGATCATCATCTTGACTTTTCAACTTCTCTGGTGATTACACAGCGGTCTTCTTCAACTTCTCTAGCAGGCGTCTTCAATGGCTTCTGGCAGTCTCACTGTGTCGTGCCTCAGTAGCCCTCCGATCACTTCTTGATCCAACGGTTTAGATCAAATTGGGATTTCATATATCGCGATTTCGACACTTTCGATGACATAAAGTTTATGTCCACGGGAGTCGCGATTTCCCGATTCGCGATGCACTTCAGCCCTCCTGGCTGAGCCTTGGTCCACGTGACCGTCATATCGTGACCACACCCTTACCCCATTAGAGATACGGGGTTTGTGATGCCTCTGTCCTCCTTCTCTACTATGATGACAGTTGTTCCCCACTTATCGGGGTTTTGCGGATCGCGATTTCACAATACACAAATCTCTGGTCATTGAGATCTTCGATTTCCCAATGTATAAAGTGCCGACGGTGCCCTATCCTTTGCCACGTGTCTTTCCAGATGGATGGCTCTGATCGTTTCAGGGTTTTGAGACCTGCAAGTCCCAATGCCTGGTGTCTTGGATCTCCGATACGGACGATCGTGTGACACGTGTCCTTCTTCAGACGGACGGCTTAGATTAACTCTCAGGGTTTCAAGACTTACGATGTCTCAACTTTCTTGTCCTCAGGAAGTCCGATTTCCCGATGGCCAATGTCCCGTCTCTTGCTAAATCTCCGCCACGTGTCTTCGCTAACAAATGGTCCAGATGTGATCTTGACTCAAACGGTTGTGATTAAATCACACTATCGCGTTTCACGATTTCGGAGTTTCTGTTGCCGTGTGTTCTTGACATATCAAAGTCCCGATCCCCGAAACTCCATTCCTCTGCTGACGTCACTCATGGTTTGACACGTGTTAACTTCTGCCACGTGTCACCCTGATTCATTACCCACATGTGCCTCAATTGCTTGAATCAGTCTGACACTTGTCACTCCCTAGTTGTGCCACGTGTCACTTTGCTGATGTGATTTGTTGACGTGTGTTGGATCAATGATCCATATCTCATGCGTGTTTTAACGGCTGCGATCAAATTGCGAACTCACACATCGTGAAATCGGTGTTTCCGTTGTCATGAGTTCTTTTCATTTTGAAATCGCGATCCCCGATTCTCCAATGAATGATATCAACTGTCCAGACCTCTTTTTCAGTTTAACGGCTGCGATCATATCGTGAAATCACATATCGCAAAATCGGAGTTTCCGTTGTCAAGTGTTCTTTGCATTTTGAAATCGCAATCCCTGATTCTCCGATGGCTTATCTCCCTCGCAGCTTCTTCATATCTGACAGCTGTCGGGGTTTGCTTCCAATCTGACGGCTGAGCTCACTTCTTTTCTACGCTTAATTCCTGCGCTTAACATCTGCGCAGCTTCTCCTGATCCAACAGCTGTCGGGATTTCTGAGTGAGATCTGACGGTTCTCGGTCTCTTTCCTATGCTTCTTGCACATATAAGACTGCTATTCCTCCTGAGCTTAATTTCCTTTGTCTTCTGTTTGCCTGTCATCTTCACTGTTGTACTTGCCATTAATGACAAGCATATGCTAACTGTTACACATTTCCAACATATATATGATCACATCCATGAGTGGTGAAGGAGACGATGTCTCATTAAACTTGAGCTCCCCGATCAGTTACTGACATAATGGTTTACAAAATCATTTGTGAACGAAATCGGTAAGGACATTGCCATGGGTGGCGTAGTCATGGAAGAGCAGGCTATAAGTTGTGCTCAATATCTTGACCTCGTTTATTCACAAACAGGAACCCTTTATGATTTACTACCTGACTTACCTTGTCCTAATACTTCCAACCCTTCAACTACTCCAGTTGCCTCGCATGTCGCTGATGGCATGATTGGTACTGCACAAACCCAATCACATTCTGCTTCAAGCACAACCCCCAAATATGCTTCTTCTAATGTTCAAAATGCTCCGTCTCCTGCCACTCCCACCGGAAAGACTTCTGAGTAAATGCAGTCCAATCTACCCTAGCCGGTAAAAACAAATCTAAAAAGAGGAGAGGCAAGAATAGGGAGGGAAAAAATAATTCTCAAGCAGAGAAAACCAAAACTACCCCTATTGACGATCAGGATAAGTGCAAACCACGATACCCTTGCCTTATTTGTGGTGATGATCACTACATGAAAGATTGTCCACGATGTGCCGAGGTCACTAAGTTCCTTCAAGGAGCTCCAAATCCACCTGCACCGACCGTCTTGTCCCAACCCTTCTCGTCTCAACAACAGGCTCAGTTGGTCATCCATGACCAACCCTCTTCTTCTACTACATCATATGTTTTGATGTGTACTGGCGATTCTAAGTAGAATAATGTTGAACTCACTACTCGAGCCAAATATTATTCTCCCTCTAAGGAGAAGGTTGATGATTTACTGCCTTCTTCAGCCAAACCCTCTCCCGTGACTCCACCTACTAACGATCCTCTTCATCTTGAATGACTGAGCCTCGACACAGTTCTGCGACCCCCCCCAAAGGGTGTCATTCAGAAATCGAATTTCAATCCTCATGCTCGTGCTGCTCAAAACTACAACATTGTTGAAGATCTGGCTTAAGCACCTTCTGCGATGTCAGCCCTCGAAGTCCTTTCGACTTGTCTCGCACAACGGAAGGCACTGTTGAAAGTTATCGGTGGAATCGATCCGACGGATACAAATTTGATAGTCTTTGACTTCAAAGATAACATTCCAAGGTTACCCCCTCAACTCACGTTCCAAATTCAAGTCGTTGTCTCTGACAAAAACATTTGCCAAAATATTATCGATGAGGGTGCCTCGACTTGTGTCATGTCTCTTTCTTGTTGGAAATCCATTGGCTCTCCTCCTTTGAATGAATCCCAGAACACTCTTAAAGCCTTCAACGACTCTAGTTTTAAGACCTACAGTGCTCTTCCTTCGTTTCCCATTACGTTAGAAGGAAAAATGGTCCAAGTCGAAGTGGAAGTCTTTGACACTCCCCTTGATTATAATCTTTTGCTTGGCCACAGCTGGATCGATTCCATGCGCATCATTGTGTCGACCCTTTTCCATGTAGTACGTTTCCCTCATCAAGGAAAGGTTGTTACCATCGACCAACTTGCCTTCTTCAATTCTGATACCCGTACTGGCAACATACCGTTTATCACTAAAACCCCACCGGGTTATGAGAATGTCGGTGTAGGCCTTCTCAAGGACTCTTCGTTAATGGGTACTTTCCCCATTCCACCGCCTGATGTTCCATGCTCATCTATTGCTTCCATCAATATGATCTCTACCATGCCTCACGAACTTCCTGCGTCTCACGACCCTTGGATAGTCCCTGACCCCAGAGATCATCTTCGTTTCGGCGACAAAATGTCGTTAAGTCCAGTTGAATGCACCTACCAGGCCATTCAATCAATAACACCTTCCACCCCCTCTCTTGATGAGTTGTCTCCTGATCCTTTTCGTGTTATTTTTCCCACTGACGAGATGATCATGTCCATCATCGAGGACACCCGTTGGGACGATGGGCATCATCGTTCCATCCTCTTTCTGGAGAAACATACTCTTGATAACTACCAACGGGTTTCGACTCCGTCGACCGTTCCTGAGTCCGCACATGATGTGTTTGCTGAAGGGAACTTAAGCAATATCTCGCCCACTATTCCCATTGACATATCCATCAAACCTGGGATTGTCGAAAATGTCCACATTGGCACTTCGTGTTCTTCTGACGAAATCATCACCTATACCTCCCTTTTCAAAGAATTTCGTGACATCTTTGTTTGGAGCTATGAAGAAATGCCAGGTATCGACCCTGCGATTGTGATACATGAGATAAATACATACCCCGACGCTAAACTCGTCCGGCAATGCCTTCATCCAATTCACCCACATAAAGTGGCTGCTATAAAGCTCGAATTCGAGAGGCTTCTTAAATCTAGCTTTATTTATCCGGTGGCTCTCACAGACTGGGTTTCCAATCTTGTCCCAATTGACAAGAAACAAGGCACTATTCGTGTATGTGTTGATTATAGGGATATCAACAAAGCTTGTCCCAAAGACAACTTTCCTACCCCCTTCATCGATTAGATTGTCGACGATTGTGCCAGAAGTGAAATCTTCTCCCTCATGGATGGTTTCTTCGGGTATAATCAAATTAACATTCTTCCTGAGGATCAACATAAGACTGCTTTTATTTGTCCTTGGGGCACTTTTGCCTATCTGAAACTTCCTTTTGGTCTCAAGAACGCTAGCGCAACTTTTCAATGCGCTATGTCTTATGCTTTCCATGATATCAAACACATCGTTGAACCATATTTGGATGATTTACCCACTCATTCAATGTGTCGAGTCGATCACCCTACCCACCTTCAAGCCATTTCCGTTCACTGTTGATTCTATCGTATACGTTTAAATCCTCATAAATGCATTTTTTGCATGGAATCCGGCCATCTTACAGGTTTTATCGTTTCACGTCAAGGGATCCGGGTGGATCCTTTAAAGGTTAAGGTGATACTGAATCTCCCTTCTCCTTCTACTCTTCACCAGTTGCAAAGTTTGTATGGGAAAGCAAACTTTCTTCGTCATTTTATCCCTAATTATGCTGAGATAACTCGTGGATTTACGCGACTATTAAAAAAGGATTTAGAGTTTGTATGGGATACCATTGCCAACAATTCTTTTGAAGCTTTGAAGCTGTCCCTAACGCACACTCCGCTTCTTTTTCCCCCCGATTACTGTCGCGATTATTTACTCTATCTTGTTGCCTCGGAGTACACCATTGGCATGGTTATTGTCCAAGAGGATGATGCCCATGACGAACATGTTATTTACTACTTTATTCGAAGTCTCACGCCAACTAAAATCAAGTATCAACATGTCAAGAAACTGGCCTTAGCCGTCGTTCAAGCCGTCCAACGCTTCCGACACTA
Organism: Picea glauca; assembly: GCA_000966675.3. Taxonomy (NCBI): domain Eukaryota; kingdom Viridiplantae; phylum Streptophyta; class Pinopsida; order Pinales; family Pinaceae; genus Picea; species Picea glauca. The sequence goes on along the minus strand of JZKD02S1672939.1, from coordinate 1,158,296 downwards.
TATCCTCTCATGCAAGACTACAGTGATTTCACATTGAAACCCTATGAAACACATTCTGACACGTCAATTGCTAGGGGGAAAGTAATCCAAATGGATTGTGATACTCCAGGAGTTTGACTTGGAATTTGAATGTGCCAAGTCCAAGAAGTCCTTAGTTTTTGCTGAGTTGATCTATGATTTTCTCCATTCTGCAACGAAAAATGTAGCACCTGATTCATTACCCGATGAGTCGCTTTTCCTTATTAGCACTGATGATCTATGGTATGGTGATATCATTATATATCTCCAAACCCATAATTTCTTGCCGACTTTGTCTAGTACTGAACGACATCGAATACGATATCAAGATCATCACTACATTATCCTCTGGGATACTCTTTATCGTCGGGGGATTGACTCTGTTTTTCAACGTTTCCTAATGTTTGATGAGGCTGAGAAATCTTTGAATGAATGTCATTCTGGAGCATGTGGTGGTCATATGTCTGGGTATGCTACTGCCCAGAAGATCTTACGCATAGGGTATATTTGGCCTTCTTTGTTTAATGACTACATCATCATCGTTCAGAAATGCCATGCCTGCTAGACCTATAATCAAAAGATCCGGTCACATCCCGCTCCTCTTCACCCTATGGTCTCAGTTGGTCCCTTTGCGAAATGGGGCATCGATTTCATGACATGTCACCCTCACTCGGTCGAGGGGCATGGTTACATTATTGTAGCCGTTGATTACTTTACGAAATGGGCCGAGGCGATGCTGACATTTGACAACACTGGAAAGACCGCAACATTTTTCCTTTTTAATCATGTCATAGCTTGTTTTTGTGTTCCCCAAGCTATCGTCACTGATCACGGTAGCCACTTTAGGAATTTTATGATGTCTGAACTATATGAAAAGTTGGGTCTTTTCCATGATAACTCAATGCCCTATTACCCACAAGCCAATGGCCAAGTCGAAGCGATTAACAAAGTTCTCATAACTATGCTCCGACGAATGATAGGGATTCACAAAAAAATTTGGCACACAATGTTTTTTTCAGCATTGTGGACGTACCGAACATCCGTCAAGTCCGCTACTGGGTTTACATTTTTTCGGTTAGTCTATGGTGTGGAAGCCATTCTCCCTATTGAATGTGAGATACCTTCTTTAAATCTAGCTGTTGAACTCCTACCCAATACTTCTACTGAGGAAGAACATCTATTGTATCTTATGCGATTGGAAAAAACTCGACGTGATGCCACACTAGTCATCGAAGCTCAGAAAAAGTGTGTTAAGGTCCAATACGACAAGCATGTCAAGCCTCGCATTTTCTCTGAAGGTGATCTTGCTCTTCTCTATGAACAAGATCGAGATATGTTAGGAGCTAGGAAATTTGAAGCCATGTGGCGAGGTCCTTATATCGTTCGACAAGTTTTGGAAAAAGGAGCTTATGAATTGGTAGATTACGATGGTATCCCTTTGAGTGAACCCAGGAATGGGTTGTACTTGAATAAGTACTATGCATAAATTCATCTATGCACGAGTACTTGTATTTTTATTGTATCATACTTCTTCTGTGTTCCTATAGTTTTCTTTGGTCATTATCTGGTTTCTGCCTTTATGTGACGTTGTGTTTGATTTCCAAATGTTGGAGTCTTTGCTACCTTATATTGGCTTCGCTGATGGCGCTAGCCGTAGTACCTAGAACCTTTCTTCAGCTGTGTGGGCAATTTACGCCCCTACAAACGAACTTGTCTCCTTACGAGGTGTGTGTATTGACTATGCGACCAACAACATAGTAGAGTATAGCATCGTTATTGAATTATTGGTTGTGTGTCATTTGGTTGTGCATCTCGATTCGCAGCTTATAGTACTACAGTTAAGTAATGTCTTTTGTATTCAAAGTCCTACTTTGTTACGGGTTTATTTGCGAATTCGCCTCTTGGAACATTATTTTGATTACATCGAATATCAACATATTCCTAGATGTCTAAATACATTAACAGAATCATTGGATAACTATGTATTAGACAGACATTTGAATAATTTATAAATCAATCACATCAACGTTTACACAACACATGATAAACCGGTAGAAGTCGTCTCTATATATAACGATCAAAAGAATTTTTTACAAAAATTTTGTCCGAAGACCAAAATGTCAAAAAATGAAGCTTATAGCTTCTACAAAGTGACGTCAAGGATGACGTTCACAGTAACACACGACTTCCTGGGCAACTCTACAGAGCAGTCGAATCATGGATCCTGAAACTCCTACAGTATGACGTTGATTGCGTCATGGAACCTCATCCAGAGGCATGTTTGGAATATCTGCAGTCAGGCCCTCTAAATTTTGTTCCACCACTTGATAATCCTCAACATATTGTGGCACTAGTGCTACCTTTCCTCGCCGCTGAATGGGAGAAGTCCCAGGAGGTCGATACGGTCCAACATCTGTGTCATCAAAACTAATTTTGCATTAGTCTTTGGAAGAACATATAAAACAAAAACATTTGAATATGATAAAATTCACAAAAAACATTTAAAAAAAATAAAAATGTGTGTACTTCTTACCAAGGTCCCCCCACTAAGCATCCTCTGGCAGTACTAAGTCTGGATATCCTCGGGAATCCAACCTGTCATAAGCATAGTCATCAACCATCAACATCTATGATTGAAGCTAGTCAAAGAAGGTATCATCATACTGGATGATAGGTCTAGCTACGTGCCGGGCCATCAACTGACACCATCTTAGCATTCTTGGCTCTCTAGGAGCTGAAAAACACCAATCAACCTGTAACCTCAGTACAGGAACCCTCTCAAGGAAGAAAGACACCAACAAGGATCCGTACTCGAATTTCTTTAGGTCACCTCATCTGCATTTGGTTAATTTCTTTTTCATACTACGAAGCACAACATCTGCCCAGTTGAACACCCGAGGTTTAGTACACTCTATGGCATACTGAAAGTATCTCTATAATTCCATGTGAGGAGAAAAACTCCCTGCCATCTGAGCTATGGTAAACAAGATAGTATGGAGGGTCACATCCTGTACCCCCCAAATAGCGACCTTCCCTTTCTTCCTCTCAGCCTCAGGAACACAATGTATATGACAATACTCACTCATTTGTAGCCCACCACCTTTGCTACCAGTCAGGCTGACATAGTGCCCGTGCCATGAAAATACAGTCAAAAAGTAAATGTCCTCAATATCTAAGGACAGTGTGTGGACCCCCACATGAAATACCTGCTAATCAGGGTCTCACATACGCACTAGGTACTCTAACAACCTAACTTGGGCCCTCATGCCCGGGATACGAAAGTATTTCAGGAGCCCACAGTTTCTTAAAGTAGCGATAGTAGGTGGATGATTTTTGGCATTTTCATTGTCTTCTTCATGCTCCCTTTCACGCCATTCAAGCACCATTTTGCTGGCCAATTATCTGCATAAGAGACACAAAAAGAAGATTAGCAACTTCTTTCATGAATTCATTCTCTTTCATTGAGTAAAATTTACAAAAAATTTTGAGCTTTGCGGTTCTTGCAGGCTACCTTAGGGTCACCTGCGAGAATGCTCCATTCTCACAGGTCCCGTGTAGCCTCCCTGCGAGAATGGAAGCATGTAAATAGGGCTCCTAAAATCAACTTAAAAATGAAATTTTAACCAATGAAATTGCAAATTTAAACCATGAAAGTGTTAAGGACAAAGAGCCTACCTTACTGTCGTTGACGACTTGCTGAATGGACACTCGTAGCTCCTGCAATCTGACGCCGAACATGGAGGCTAAAAGAGGGCTTTTTTGAGCTCAAATAGTGGAAAGGTAAAAATGATATGGTAAAAGAGTTTTTACTCCTTTTTATTTACTTTTACTATGTCATTTGGTTTTTTATGATTATTTATATAATTAAACCCTAATCCCTAATGTCCTTTGACTGTAACCTTTGCAGGCATAATGATTTTGAGATTCTTATACAGGGAGGCAGACATATTTTTTCTTTGTCATCGCATGTTTTGATTGTTTTTTATGGTTTTTGTATAAAACCTTGAGCGTGGTCTTTGTCCGTTCTTGCTCTCGCAAATACATGAGAACGCGATCGAGCATAATTTTATCACTTTTTCAGGCTCAACAAGGTTATACGAAAACGGAACCCCCCTGGAGTCCTCTTTAAGCTCTTTTCAGACTCTTTAAACATGAAAAGATCACCGGGAAACCTTGCTATTTTCACGCTCGATAAAGTATTTGAAGAAGGTGTCTGGTAAGTGATACTTTTTCTTTTTTTTGGTCTCATCCAGACTATTTTACAAAAAAGGAACTGAGAGAGTTCTCTTTTAAGTGTTTTCCCAGACTCTATAATCATGAAAAACCTTCGAGTTTTCTATCTCTGGACTCATTAAACAAACATTGACAGACTCGTAATGGCACCGAACCACTCCTTCTTAAGGTTCGTTAAACATACTCTGAGGGACTCATCCAAAGGATGAGATTACATCAACAAGCATATGTTATCCTCCTCAAGCTTGCGTAAAAATAAAGAGATACTCACTAGAAATGGTGGGGGAAAATTTGGGAAAGGGATATGTTATCATCTTCGTATTGATTGGCAGTAAGTCTCGCTCTTGAACATGACAACCCCTATTCATCATTTGAAGTCGGTTTGGGAAATCCATTTGTCTCTCATTTGATTTGCTACAAGGTCATTCCCTGTGTCATCTTTGAGTCAATGCTGCCAAATCACTGGTCGTGTCATTCATATGTTCAAGAGAAGTCCATCTGAAACCTATATTGAGTCGACCATTTGTAGTTGTCCATTCTCTCGATGTCGGCCTTCCCTATGTCCAGTTCAATTTGCATAATACTCTATTTCGCCTTCAAAATATGTTACTCATTTCGTATCATTGATGGGGGATACATCAAGGCCCTCCTGTGACGAGTTTTGTTCAATTGACTTCAGCTCATTATCCAGAATCAAGACTTAGAAATTATTTGGTACCTTGGAGCTTGCATGCCTCAATGGTAGGTTTCCTCACTTTCGACAGTGGGTTTACATCATTGGCCCCTGATCAAAAGATTCCATCGGATGTTCAACTTCAACTCATTCATTCACACTCGATGGATTGTACTAGGGTACCTTAGGAGTCATTAACATCAATGGTGATTTCTCTCGCACTTGTTAACGGTTTCATCAATGACCGATAATCAAGTGGTTTCTGCCATGTTCGACTTCAACACATGTAATCACATGGTTAGATTTGTACTTTGGGCAACAAGATTGAAGACCCTGGATATCATCTCTTTTGTTTAGGTTGCGATGGAGTATGTATAATCTACGACGCATAGATCCACTGTGTATGTCTCATGGCTATGTTGTCTCAATTTGAAATTTCTCGCATAGATCCACAGTGTGTTCCTGGTGGCTATGCTATATTTTGATGGCATGGATCCACAGTGTATGATTGGTGGCCATGACCCAGGTCTACAATTGTCATCAGTCTATGATCTGAGTATGGGAATGCCTACCTCAGAATTGGTGTATATGATATTCTGCAGATGCTTGGTTGTTCACAGGTTTCCGATTAGGTGTGCTCCTGGTTCCCGACACACACATGTAGCTTACAAAGTCTTTTAGCTATCACTGATTCCAACCTCATACTTTGGGGGGAATTTTGTTACCCATGATTTTGGTCATGATGATGATGTATTGATGATGGTGTAATCGGTCTCTTCATAAGAACTTTCTCCTGAGAAAAGTTACTTTCATCTCTTCACAGAAACCTCATTTTTTAAGAAGGTTCGCAGGCTGCTAATATATTTGGCTGCGAGAATGACCTATTCTCCCAGGCTGCCTTAAGCCAGGGTGCGAACTTCTCACACTGTGTTGAATAGCTAGGGTGCGAACTCTTCTTCAAAGCAAGGAAAAAGATGAATTCTCGATGCTTCTAGAAGGGAATCTTCTAGAAGGATGGATTGGCATTTGAATGGTTATCCTAGTACTGGATTCACTGATATTTTGGGATCATTCTTATCCAAGTAACTATCTCATTCTCTCTTATATATTGAGGGAATTCTCATGGAAAGGGTTAAGAAAGATTCATTGGAGAATTGGTGAAAGAATTGTGTGAAGGATTTAGCATTGAACATCAGCTTGGAGACTCTAGCAAGTCTATCAAGAGGATTTATCTTCTTCATGCAAGGGATTGAGCAAGTGTGTGTGTCGGAGCCAAGAATCATCGAAAGAAAGTTTGCGACATCAAGGCTCAGGTTGTAATCTTTAATTTCCATTAATATGATACAGTGGCATGTCCCTTTCCCATAAATCTATTTCCACTTTAGTGTATAATTCCTTGATCATATACATAGGTTGACTGTTGAATAGATTGTGCTATCTTCATTTTGGTTGGTTTGTGTTGTCTTGGTCTTGACTGCACGAGAGCACTAGAGCGAAGCGGGAGCAACAAATACCATAGGAAGCGATAATAAGGTATGTTATTTGTTCTTGCCTCCTAGTTAATTCAATGGTTAAAACCTAGGAAAAGAGTCATGTCCTGTCTTGCTTTGTTCTAGATCTAGGTGGATCTAGGGAGATCTGTTAGTGTCTGCACCTACCGATTAATCCAATAACAATGGCCCAGCATGTAGTTGGACCAATTATCAAATATAATGATGCATTCTTCGACTGGTTGTGACCACATATGTTGATGGTCGATGATTATGCCTATGTCGGGTTCAACTTCCGAGGAGATCCGGACTTGGTCCTGCCCGAGGGTGCTCAGTGGGGGAATCTTGGTAAGAAGTACACATTTTTCTTTTTAATTTTTTTTGTGAATTTTATCATATACAAATGTTTTTTTTTATGTTCATCCAAGGTCTAAATACAAAATTATTTTTTGATGACACAGATGTAGAGCCTTACCGACCTCCTGGTACTTCTCCTATTCAGCAACTAGGAGAGGTGGCTCCAGTGCCACGGTGGGATGCCAAAGACTATGACGTGGTGGAACAAAACCTAGAGGGTTTGACAGCAGACATTCCAGACATGCCCCTTGGAGAGGTTCCACAACATTATCAACATCATACAGTAGGAGTTTCAGATTCCATTGGTCAACTACTTCATAGGGTTGCCTGAGAAGTCGTGTGTTATCGTGAACATCATCCATGATGTCACTTTGTAGAAGCTATGAGCTTCATATTTTGAAATTTTGGTCCTCGGACAAAATTTTTTTGTAAAAAATATTTTGATCGTTATATATACATACAGCTTCTACCGGTTTATCTTTTGTTGTGTGAAAATTGATGTGATTGATTTATAAATGACCCAAATGTTTGTCTAATACATAGTTAGCTAATGCATCAGTTAATGTATTTAGACATCTAGGAATATGTTGATATTCAATATAATCAAAATAACGTTCCAAGAGGTGAATTCGCATATACACCCCTAACAAAGTAGGACTTCGAATAGTATAGACATTACTTAACTATAGTACTATGAGCTGCAAATCGAGTCGCACAACCAAATGATGGATCCCGAGTGAGATAACATCAATCAACAATTCGATAATGGTGCTATACTCTGCAATATTGTTGGTCACACGACCAAGACACACACCTCGTAAGGAGACAAGTTTGTTTGTAGGGGCGTAAACTGCCCATGTAGTGGAAACAAGGTTCTGAGTACAATGGCTAGTGCCATTAGCGAAGCCAATGTAGGGTAGTGAATACTCTGACATCTGGAAATCAAACACAACGTCACATAAGGGAAGAGACCAGATAACGACAAAAGCAAGCTACAGTAACACACAAGAAGTATGATACAATAAAAATGCAGGTACTTGTGCACAGGTGATCTTATGCATAGTACTTCTTCAAGTACAACCCATTTCTGGGTTCACTCAAAGGGATACCATCGTAATCTACTAAATCATAATCCCCCTTTTCCAAAACTCGTCTAACGATATAAGGACCTCGCCACATGGCTTCAAATTTTCCAGCTCCTAGCATATCTTGATCTTGTTCATAGAGGAGAACAAGATCTCCTTCGGAGAAAATGTGAGGCTTGACATGTTTGTCATATTGGGCCTTGACACGTTTTTTCTGAGCTTCTATGACTAAGGTAGCATTGTGTCGAGTTTCATCTAATCGCATAATATACAAAAGACATTCTTCCTCAGCATAAGTGTTTGGTAGGAGTTCAACAGCTAGTTTTAAAGAGGGTATCTCACATTCCATCGGGACAATGGCTTCCAAACCATAGACTAACTGAAAAGGTGTAAACCTAGTAGAAGAATTGACGGATGTCCGGTAAGCCCACAATGCCGAAAACAACATTGTGTGCCAACTTGTTTTGTGAATCCCTATCATTTGTCGAAGCATAGTTATGAGAACTTTGTTAATTTCTTTGACTTGGTCATTGTCTTGTGGGTAATAGGGCGTTGAGTTTTCATGGCGAAGACCCAAATTTTCAGTGAGTTCGGACATCATGAAGTTTCTAAAGTGGCTACCATGATCAATGACAATAGCCTGAGGAACACCAAAACGAGCTATGATGTGATTAAAAATGAATAACGCTGTGGTCTTTCCAGTGTTGTCAAATGTCGGTATCACCTCGGCCCATTTCGTAAAGTAATCTACGACTACAATAATGTATCCATGCCCCCTAGCCGAGTGGGGTGACATGTCATGAAATTGATGCCCCATTTTGCAAAGGGACCAACGGAGACCACAGGGTGAAGAGGAGTGGGATGTGACCATATCTTATGATTATAGGTCTGGAAAGCATGGCATTTTTGGACAACGATTATGCAGGTGTTAAATAAAGAAGGTCAAAAATACCCTACTCATAAGATCTTTTGGGCAGTAGCATACCCAGACATATGACCACCACAGGCTCCAGAATGGCAGTCATTCAAAGCTTTCTCGGCTTCGTCGAACGTGAGGCAGCGTAAAAAAACTGAGTCAATCCCTTGATGATAAAGAGTATCCCCGAGGATAATATATTGACGGGCTTGGTAGCGTATTCGATGTCAGTCAGTACTAGAAAAAGTTGGCTGAAAAGTCTGGGTTTGGAGATATATGATGATATCACCATACCAAAGATCATCAGAGATAATGAGGAAAAGGGATTCATCAGGTAATGAATTAGCTGCTACATTTTTCGTTTCAGAATAGGGAAAGTCACATATCAACTCAGCAAACACTAAGGACTTCTTGGACTTGGAGCGTTCGAATTCCAAGTCAAACTCCTGGAGTATCATGATCCATTTGGAGTATTTTCCCCCTAGCAATTGACGTGTGAGAATGTGTTGCATAGGGTTGCAATTAGAAAGCACTGTAGTCTTGCAAGAGAGGATATAGTGCCAGAAGCATTGGATGGCTACTAAGGCCAGTTTTTCTACACGTAAATACTTGGTTTCAGTAGGCGTTAGACTTCGAATCAAGTAATAGATAACATGTTCATCGTTAAAATCATCCCCTTGGATGAGAACCATACCAATGGTGTAATCCGAGGCTGCAAGGTAGAGGAAATAATCGTGAATGTAATCAAGGGGAAAGAGAAGCGGAGCACGTGTTAAGGACAATTTCAAAGCTTCAAAAGCTTTGTTTGTGATGGTATCCCATACAAAATCAGACCCCTTTTTTAGGAGCCGCGTTAATCCACGAGTTATCTCGGTGTAATTTGGGATGAAACGACGAAGAAATTTTGCTTTCCCCTGCAAAATTTGTAACTGGCAAAGTGTAGAAGGAGGAGGGAGATTAAGGATCACCTCGACCTTTAAGGGATCTACCCCGATCCCTTGACGTGAAACAATAAAGCCTAGCAGTTGGCTGGATTCCATGCATAAAACACACTTGTGAGGATTCAAGCGTATACGGTAAAACAGACAACAGACAAAAATGGCTTGGAGGTGGATTGGATGATCGACTTGGCACATAGAGTGAGTGGGTAAATCATCCAGATATGGTTTCACGATGTGCTTGATATCAGGGAAGGCATAAGACATGGCGCGTTGAAAATTTGTGCCAGTGTTCTTGAGACCGAAGGGGAGTTTTCGATAGGAAAAAGTGACCTAAGGACAAATAAAAGTAGTATTATGTTGATCCTCGAGAACAATGTTGATTTTATTATACCTAGAGAAACCATCCATCAGAGAGAAGATTTCACTTCTGGCACAATCGTCGAAAATATGATCGAAGAAGGGGTAGGAAAGTTGTCTTTGGGACAAGCTTTGTCGATATCCCTATAATCAATGCATACATGGATTGTGCCTTATTTCTTGTCGATCGGGACAAGATTAGAAACCCAGTCAGTGAGGGCCACCGGGTAAATAAAGCCATCTTTGAGAATTTTCTTGACTTCGAGATTGATAGTATCCGCTTTACATGGGTGAACTGGATGAAGGCATTATTGGACGGGTTTAGCATCGAGGTATGTCTTTATCTCATGTATCACAATGTCGGGGTCGATACCTGACATTTCTTCGTAGCTCCAAGTGAAGACATCATGAAACTCTTTGAAAAGGGATGTGTAGGTGATGATTTTGTTAGGGGAACATGAAGCTCCGATATGCACATTTTCGACAACTCCAGGTTTGATGGATATGTTGAAGGGAATAGTGGGGGAGATATTCCTTAAGTTCCCTTTGGAAAACACATTGTGTGTGGAATTAGGAACGGTTGAGATGATGACAACGGTCGACGGGGTCGAGATCCGTTGGTAGTTCTTGATGGTATGTTGCTCCAGGAAGAGGATGGAATGATGATTTCCATCGTCCCAAGGGGTGTCCTCCATGACAGACATGATCATATCATCTGTGGAAAAAATGAAATAGAAAGGATTTGGAGATAACTCACCAAGAGAGGGGGTAGAAGGGGGTGTCGATTAAATGGCCTGATAGGCAGATTCGACCAGACTTAACGACATTTTGTCACCGTAACGAAGATGATCTCCAGGGTTAGGTACCATCCATGGGTTGTGAGATGCAGGAGTTCCGTGAATCGAGGTGGAGATTGTTGTCGCAAGAGTTGACTCTAGGCTATAATAGAGTCAAGCCTTAGCACATTTTAAAAAGAAAAAGTTATTTATTGTTCAGAACTTGACTTGGGTTGCAGCAAGCCAAACCCTGAAAATTTATTTTGAGTGCACTTCTGACCTAATACTCTCAGAGACAGTTCTCTAAAGAGCCAAGGGCTCTTTACTCAGGAATATTCAATGATTACAGTAAGAAGGTGAGATTTCTTATTAGTAAAGATGTTTAATCAGGTTTGGGGGTTGATCCAGGAAAACAGTCCATTGGGCATGGAGTCAAGTGAAAACCACAGAAAGGAGATCATAACAGGGATCACATTACTTGCACAAAATGAGGCAAGGTAAGTCTTTCTTTCAACTATAAATAATCATGACTTAATAGAGGAAAAAGAAAAGGAAAGGGCCATCACAGTGAAAGCATCAATCAAGGAGGAATTTTCACTATGACTTTGGAAGAAAAAACTAAAGGCTGATGGCTAGATACAGAGCACTTATCTGGAGTGAATTCTAAACAGTCATCATGAAAACAAAACTTTTATCAACTGTGTGTAAGGAGAATTTAAAATGAATTCCAAACATATTTAACTCAGTCGACAAAAGAATAGATAGATAATAAGACAAAAAGAGGACATAGCGAAAGAAATGACCGTAATGAATCTCATAATTTCAAGAAAATGCGTCACTGTGTATAATTTCATTTCTGGTTCTCAAAATAACTCTGCGTTCCACACAGGTGCTCTCTGCCCCCAGAGCTTCCTCCCGGCCTCCTCCTTTTTTACAATGGATTCATTTCTATATAAATTCCCTCTCAAGGAGGTTGAAACCGTCTCATATCATAACTTACAATCAACTAATTTCAACTGTATTTTAACTAACAATAATCTGAACTAAATTAAAAGTACAACATAAATCCTAATTTCTGAACTGTTTATTTGATCCGCCTCCATGCGCAAAAATCTCTGCAGTTGTCGGGTAGTTATGAAAGCTAGTGGTCCTCTGAAATCTTTAGTTATTTTAGGTTCTGCGTTAGATTTTTCATCCTCATCTACATACACGTCTCCATTTTATGCTGTAGTCAAATCAATGTTAGATGCAACTTTAGTCCTTGTTTGGGTTTCAGCCAATTCCCTCATGGCTTCATATACCTCTTGAGGTTTATAGTATATGAGTTCTACACGTTTTAAGGCCACCTTTGCAACTGCCCTCATATCTTGGACCTGCTCAGCATAATCCTGAACATTCTAAGCAAGGACCATAAATAAAGGTTCATCTTGGATCCTCTCAACATACTCCCTAGTGTGGGAATCGATGCATTGCAAGCTTTTAAAGAGTTCATTGTCAATTCGATCAAGAAATGCAACTATATTACCCCACACTCGAATTGTTCCCTCGTGATCTTTTCCTTTCTGAGTTTTCTTCTTGTCAGGCTCCACTGAATCATCCACGACTATGTTTGGGTATTGAGCCAAAATATCAAACATGACAAGAATATTCTGTAAACATTTCTTCCGAATGGGAATTGGCATATGTGTGCTAAGACTAGGGTTTACATCAAACTGTGCAGATACAACACTGACCAAAAACTCTAGCTTCTGTGCAGGGTTTTTTTGCCACCCTAGTCAGGTATGTGAGTTGTTCAACTTGATCAAGCCTTCCTGTTCCTTTTCGAACACGAGCAACAACTATTTCTTTAAACTTATTATCAATCATTTCCCATGTAATCTCACTCGGGTCTCGCATAAACTGCTTGTCCATTAACTTATCCCTCTTACTTTTCTTCTTCTCCCATTTTGAGACTTTGAATTTCTAAGCGCGTGAATTTTCCTGTCGACTTTCGGGCTTTCGGAGGAAATGGTGTAGTGTAAAAAACGATAAGTAAAAGCCCGAAATCCCGTGATTGGTCCATGTTTTATGCATGTTGCATGCATTGGTGTTTTGGCAGTTTGCTCGTGTTGAATATTTCTTAGGTGATGTTGACCAGATTCTGAAAATGAGTTGACAGGAAAACTACTAATTTCCATTCAGATTTCTTCGATCTTCGTATATATTCGCTTTGATATTTATTCTGTCTGCATACGCCTCCCTTTACTTCAATAATACGGATTTATTCCGTTTGCACAAAATTTCGTTCGTTATATTGCTGATAAAAATCGTCTGGAAGTAATTCTGTCCAATGCAGATAACCAGCCATGGATCAAGACGATGAGAGGCGCTGTGTTCTTGGAATCGAAGCTGCTGTGCTGCCTTTCTGGAAACTTAAATCTCCCCTTTCTCTTGCCATAACAGCGTAAATCCCTACTGTAATGATGGCAATGATCAGTATTGCAATGATTCGTTTCTCCGTGGGTGTTGGGATTTCAATCACTTTAGCTCAGGATGAATGACACCATAACTTTCGTAGGCTGCAGATGCTGACCTTCTTCCCATTCGAGTTCCCACTCGTTTAGTAACCATTTTACGGATCTGTATAATGTGAATTCGACAATAAACAGTTATGAAACAACTATTTCTAGGTTTTCTCTTGATCCGAACTATTTATATCAAGAATAATGCTGAACAATTTTGAAACTTGGAAGGTAGCTCAATGCCTCTCCTCTTCATTGAGACTTGAATCATTCAACTCCGTGCAATGTAAGCCAACTAAGCCGATCCTTATTCTTTGAGTAAGTAGTGTGTATACACTATCCAACATAGGCTTCAACATTTTCTCGCTGAGAATTGGAACTCATATTCTTCCTTTGTATGGCAAGCTGTGTAAAACTCTGATGTAGAGGTAAGTACATAGCCTCCAAACCAAATTGCAAAATGCTGGATGGATGGCCAACTACATGGATGTCTACTGTCTGTGCTTTCACAGGTACAATGTGTGTAATCCCATTTTCAGCATCCACTTAGAAGTTCTGTACCCAACAGCAATAGCAAGGACAACCTGTACAACTATATAAAGTCCTGGAACATTAAATATTTCAAACATTATTTCTCCAGTGTATTCAAAGTTTTCAGGAGCAGTAAGAGGACTCTCAGTTAAGAGGAAATAGTGATCCTCATACACATTTGGGATGAGGACACTAAGTAGAGAAAAATTCAAACTCTGTTACAACATAGGCTCCATCTAGGGATGGCACTTTCCTAGTAAAGTGCCAAGAACAGTAGACCATGTGACTTCATCAATAAAGTGATCTGCAAAAATCCTGAACCTCATCACGTAGCATCTTGCAGAGAAGTGGAGGAATTCAAGATTTGAGACTAGTGGAGTCGTAATGCTTTAAAACCAAACCATATTAGATTCAAAAACTGAACTGAAAACATATTGAAGACTATCGCTGCAATGTAGTGCTTGAAGTCAAGCTTATTTATATACATCACCTACTCTAACTACTGAAATATTTCTAGAATCAGATGATATGAAAATGCCAGTGAAGCCAATCCAATAATTGTCTTCTCATTTGAACATTTTTTATAGTTTCTTCGAGTAGGCTAAAAAAAAAAAACCGATAACTTCCAACTGACCTGTTGGTGATCATGGATTTTCAAAACTTTCATCAATTATTGTGACCAAATATTCCCGACATAGCATATTCCTCCATTAAATGAATCTACAAGCTCAGCAAAAGGGTCTTGGAAAAACATATGGTCCTGAGGTTTTACAACATCCATGACTATTTTATGTTCTGGTTTATGATGTTCAGGATCATTAAACATGGCCACCATTTCTTTTTCATGAAACAAAGCAGAGTCTAGAATCTGATCTTCTGGTAGGAAATCATCACAAATAGGTTCATTAACTTGCTGTAAAATTTCATGAAATACCTGACTGTCGCCATTTAAAAATAGATTTACATCTTCCTCTTGAGTAAGTTCACAAGATCCAGTATCTTCATGAGCCAACTCTTCTTCATACTGATCGTTTTCATCAACTCGAGAAATTTCTATTGTTTCTTCCTCCTCCTCCAGAGGACTTGTATCACAACAATCTTCAAAAAGGATTTCGGAAGAATATATCCTCTTGCAATGTTGATGGAACAGTGTGTGAAAACATTTCAATGAAGGAATACTGGAATGGGGTAAAGATTTATACCAGAGTCTAGCATCTTTTTCCAATGAAAACATAAACAATTTCATGAGGACATCTTCATGATGTACATTTAACTCTTCCATGAGCTCGTGGAATTCAAGAAAATGTTGACCAGTATTGTCGTCCTCATCTTCTCCGAATTTAGGAAGGATATCCCCCCAAACTTTAATGTCTGGAACAGTGTTTGGAAAGCCATAAACATTTGCAAATTCCAGAGGAGAAAACCTTGCAGCAATCCGAGCAACGAATGAGCTCGTCATTTGAGACTAGTGGAGTCACCAACAAAATCATGTAGAGTCTACGAACCAAGGAGTCGCCATGGTAAATGATCACAGCCAACTGAATTCCTATCCCTTGTTCACCATCAAGAGACAGATCTGAACTTTGTCGTACCCCAGGGAAGATAACCTCGTCCTCCGTCCCCGGCAACGGCGCCAAAAAATGTTGTCGCAAGAGTTGACTCTAGGCTGTAATAGAGCCAAGCCTTAGCACATTTTAAAAAGAAAAAGTTATTTATTGTTCAGAACTTGACTTGGGTTGCAGCAAGCCAAACCCTGAAAATTTATTTTGAGTGCACTTCTAACCTAATACTCTCAGAGACAGTTCTCTAAACAGCCAAGGGCTCTTTACTCAGAAATATTTAATGATTACAGTAAGACGGCCAGATTTCTTATTAGAAAAGATGTTTAATCAGGTTTGGGGGTTGATCCAGGAAAACAGTCCATTGGGCATGGAGTCAAGTGAAAACCACAGAAAGGAGATCATAACAAGGATCACATTACTTGCACAAAATGAGGCAAGGTAAGTCTTTCTTTCAACTATAAATAATAATGACTTAATAGCAGAAAAAGAAAAGGAAAGGGCCATCACAGTGAAAGCATCAATCAAGGAGGAATTTTCACCATGACTTTGGAAGAAAAAACTAAAGGCTGATGGCTAGATACAAAGCACTTATCTGGAGTGAATTTTGAACAGTCATCATGAAAACAAAACTTTTATCAACTGTGTGTAAGGAGCATTTAAAATGAATTCCAAACATATTTAACTTAGTCGACAAAAGAACAAATAGATAATAAGACAAAAAGAGGACATAGTGAAAGAAATGACCGTAATGAATCTCATAATTTCAAGAAAACGCGTCACTGTGTATAATTTCATTTCTGGTTCTCAAAATAACTTTGCATTCCACACAAGAGCTCTCTGCCCCCAGAGCTTCCTCCCAACCTCCTCCTTTTTTACAATGGATTCATTTCTATATAAATTCCCTCTCAAGGAGGTTGAAACCGTCTTATATCATAACTTACAATCAACTAATTTCAACTGTCTTTTAACTAACAGTAATCTGAACTAAATTAAAAGTACAACATAAATCCTAATTTCTGAACTATTTATTTGATAAGCCTCCATGCGCAAAAATCTCTGCAGTTGTTGGGTAGTTATGAAAGCTAGTGGTCCTCTGAAATCTTTAGTTATTTTAGGTTCTGCGTTAGATTTGTCATCCTCATCTACATACACATCTCCATTTTCTGCTGCAGTCAAATCAATGTTAGATGCAACTTCAGTCCTTGTTTGGGTTTCAACCAATTCCCTCATGGCTTGATATACCTCTTGAGGTTTATAGTATATGAGTTCTACACGTTTTAAGGCCACCTTTGCAACTACCCTCATATCTTGGACCCGCTCAGCATAATCCTGAACATTCTGAGCAAGGACCATAAATAAAGGTTCATCTTGGAGCCTCTCAACATACTCCCTAGTGTGGGAATCGATGCATTGCAAGCTTTTAAAGAGTTCATTGTCAATTCGATCAAGAAATGCAACTATATTACCCCACACTCGAGTTGTTCCCTCGTGATCTTTTCCTTTCTGAGTTTTCTTCTCGTCAGGCTCCACTGAATCATCCACGACTATGTTTGGGTATTGAGCCAAAATATCAAACATGACAAGAATATTCTGTAAACATTTCTTCCAGACGGGAATCGGCATATGTGTGCTAAGACTAGGGTTTACATCAAACTGTACAGATACAACATTGACCAAAAACTCTAGCTTCTGTGCAGGGGTTTTTTGCCACCCTAGTTAGGTATGTGAGTTGTTCAGCTTGATCAAGCCTTCCTGTTCCTTTCCGACCACGAGAAGCAACTATTTCTTTAAACTTCTTATCAATCATTTCCCATGTAATCTCACTCAGGTCTCGCATAAACTGCTTGTCCATTAACTTATCCCTCTTACTTTTCTTCTTCTCCCATTTTGAGACTTTGAAGTTCTAAGCGCGCGAATTTTCCCGTCGGCTTTCGGGCTTTCAGAGGAAACGGTGTAGTGTAAAAAATGATAAGTAAAATCTTGAAATCCCGTGATTGGTCCACGTTTTATGCATGTGGCATGCGTTGGTGTTTCAGCAGTTTGCTCGTGTTGAATATTTCTTAGGTGATGTTGACCAGATTCTGAAAACGAGTTGACAAGAAAACTACTAATTTCCATTCAGATTGCTTCAATCTTCATATATATTCGCTTTGATATTTATTCTGTCTACATACGCCTTCCTTTACTTTAATAATACGATTTTTTTCCATTTGCACAAAATTTCGTTGGTTATATTGCTGATAAAAATCGTCTGGAAGTAATTATGTCCAATGCAGATAACCAGCCATGGATCAAGACGATGAGAGGCGATGTGTTCTTGGAATCGAAGCTACTGTGCCGCCTTGCCCTTTTTTTTTGGAAACTTAAATCTCCCCTTTCTCTTGCCATAACAGCGTAAATCCCTACTGTAATGATGGCAGCGATCAATATTGCAATGATTCGTTTCTCCGTGGGTGTTGGGATTTCAATCGCTTTAGCTCAGGATGAATGACACCATAACTTTCGTAGGTTGCAGATGCTGACCTTCTTCCCATTCGAGTTCCCACTCATTTAGTAACCATTTTGTGGATCTTTATAATGTGAATTCGACAATAAACAATTATGAAACAACTATTTCTAGGTTTTCTCTTGATCCAAACTATTTATATCAAGAATAATGTTGAACAATTTTGAAACTTGGAAGGTAGCTCAATGCCTCTCCTCTTCATTGAGACTTGAATCATTCATCTCCATGCAATGTAATCCAACTAAGCTGATCCTTATTCTTTGAGTAAGTAGTGTGTATACACTATCCAACATAGGCTTCAACATTTGCTCGCTTGGAATTGAAACTCATATTCTTCCTTTGTATGGCAAGCTGTGTAAAACTCTGATGTAGAGGTAAGTACAGAGCCTCCAAACCAAATTGCAAACCGCTGGATGGATGGCCAACTACATAGACATCTACTTTCTGAGCTTTTATAGGTACAATGTGTGTAATCCCATTTTCAGCATCCACTTAGAAGTTCTGTACCCAACAACAATAGCAAGGACAGCCTGTACAACTATATAAAGTCCTGGAACATTAAATATTTCAAACATTATTTCTCCAGTGTATTCAAAGTTTTTAGGAGCCGTAAGAGGACTCTCAGTTAAGAGGAAATAGTGATCCTCATACACATTTGGGATGAGGACACTAAGTAGAGAAAAATTCAAACTCTGTTACAACAGAGATCATGTTGATTGAAGCAACGAACGAGCATGGAACATCGGGTGGTGGAATGGGGAAAGTACCCATTAACGAAGAGTCTTTGAGAAGGCCTACGTTGACGTTCTCATAACCCGATGGGGGTTTAGCGATGAATGGTACATTTCCAGTACAGGTATCCGAGTTAAAGAAGGCTAATTAGTCAACAGTGACTACCTTCCCTTGATGTGGAAAACGTACCACACGAAAAAGGGTCGACATAACTGCACACATGGAATTGATCCAGCTGTGGCCAAGAAAAAGATTGTAATAAAGAGGAGCATCAAAGACTTCCACTTTGATTTGGACCATTTTTCCTTCTAATGTGATGGGCAATGAAGTGTTGTTGGGTATTTTACCCTACGGACTAGTAAGCTAGGGTTCTAAGCCTACATGCAGATCATGACCCTTCAGATTTAATCTTTATCCTTCTACCCAAAATCTCAACCCCT
>JZKD02S1672939.1:1090142-1115411 GCA_000966675.3 Picea glauca | reverse complement strand
GGGTTTCCCATGAGGTTTTTCCTGTTTCCTCACTTTATTTTCAATGTATCTTTTGTACTTCGATACCTAACATGGCCACGTTGTCGGGACCCAATCTTTATTTTCACCATAGTGATGTTCAGGGGGGGTGTTGGAGTTACTTCACACACACCTAGGATTCATTTTTCCTAAGGTTATTCCTTGTTTATTATTCATAATTATTCATTATATATTATCCTATATTTTAGGGGAGAATATTCCACCTGGAGAATATTCTCCAGGTGGAATATTCTCCTTCAGTTGACACTTCAGTTTGACTAGTTGAGTTGAGTTTAGATGTTGCATTGAGATCATCACCATGCAACATTGGGATCATCACCATCCTAATTCAACCTTGCCTTGGTATCATCACCATAGTGGTGCATTAGCCTTGATTGCCTAAGTTAACTATTCACTACTCTATGTTCAGAAAGTTAACTAAAGACTAGTTGACTAGTTAACTCAACTAGGTGGCAATTCACTCCCATAACTGCCTGAGAGACTAGAATAGGTGGTAGTTCACTCTCATAACTGCTAGTGTGTGTCCAGATCACTCTATACCACCACTATGGTGCATTGGTTCACCTCAAGTTGAACTTATTGAGATATACAGAGTATATCATGTGTAAATTATTCATTATTCATAATGGTTATTGAAAATTCTTCCATTCTTTCTCTCCTTCTTCTTCTTTCTCCAATTCTCTCTGCAAATGTATGTATTATTGTTTATATATATCTATTTTTTGCATGTTCAACACATTTACATGTGTTTCTAGGGTTTCAAGAATTTTATTTTGGACAACTTGTTTTTCAACTAGTGGTTTAGTAACCACCACCTCATTTGCTTTGTTTCTTAATATAATCTTTTTTGATGGAACACTTGTATTTTTTTCTCGCGGCCTTAAATTATACTTATGTTGAATTTCTTCCATAATGGATTCAATGATTCCTTGATATGCAGACTCTCCTAGGTTATCTATACTTTCCTCATTACTAAACATGGGCTCTTGGTCTAGAGATATTTCATAATCTTGTCTAGTTAGATGAGTTTATTGGTCTTCGTCACTAAGGTTTTTTATATCCTCTTCTAGCCCCTCATAATTATGCATATCATCTCCTATAAAAAAATTCATTTTAAAAGGACCTTGTATTTTTTTATCTTCGTTTTTTACTTGTCTTTGTTGGGTCTCGGGGTTAGGATTTCTCCTGAAATATTTTCAAGCAAATGGATCAGGTTTGCTTGGTCTAGTTCCATTCTAGAAATTTTGTTTGAAAAATATTTGATTATATTATCCATGTCATCCATTTTTTCTTCGGTAGACCTCCCTGATCCGGAGGGCCCTACTTGTTCCCTGAAGAATTTAGGTTCTTTAGTTCATGTTTCAACCTTGGATTTTAGTTTACCAGATGCCATCATGTTTGATTCAATTTCTATAGCGTCGTATTGCAACCCTGTGAGGGTAGCCGGTCTTCTTTCTCTTAAAACCACAGTGAAGTCGGGTTCAAAAGCTCGTACGAAAGTCACATTCGCTGTAGGTTGAGAGGGTTTAAATTTTGATGGAATCTTATGATAAAGTTTGTTAAATCTCTAAGTAAATTCTAGAACCGAATCAGAGTTCTTCTTTATCAATGCCCCAAATTCAATCAAGTAGTAAATATGGTCTTTCATTTCTCTCCACTGTCTTAAAAAATCGTTTTCTAAATAATTGTACGAATGAAGGGATCCTACCGGGAGTCCTTGAAACCAGATTCTTACTTTCTCTTCAAACATTTGAACTAAAATCTTGGAATAAACATCTTCATGCTCAATCCCTAATATATCAACAAATTGATCGAAAAAGGTGATATGCTCTGTGGCAGTTAAATCTCCTTCTCCCGTAAATTTTGGTAAGTTCTTCATATAATTTTTAGGTAAATCATGAAGGGTGGCAGCGAGGACCAAGGTTGCGTATATGGCTGCTACTTTTGAAAAAATCCTAGTGGGTGGAGGTTGTCCTTGACCACCTCCCCCTCCACCACCACCTCCTCCAACACCACCTCCAACGACATCCATTGAAAGTCTAGGGGATGAACTTCGGGAATTAAAAAGAGGGTTTTCAGAAACTTCTACGGACCGAAGTGGCAACATTTCAACTTCCTCAGGATGCGACAAAGGGAAATATGGAAAATGATCATTAGGGAAAGTAAAGTCTAGAAAGGGAGGGAACGGAAAACATGGATTGGTTTCTTTAGAGTTACAAGATGTATATATAGGTGAACCAACAGGAGACGAATTGGGGTATAAAGTACGCTTTTTAGGATTTCGAAGAACTGAAACCTTTTCTTCGAGTGAGGATGGGGTAGAAAGAAAATTAATGATAGCGAGTATAGAAGAGGATCTTTTATTCAGACTGTTTAGAGAATCAGAAGTGTCAATTTCAATTTTTATTTTGGGTACAAATTCCTCCAGGTTCTCGTGCCTAACCTCATACTGGCTAGTCAAGGCCTCCGTAGAGAGTTTTTGTTTAATATTATTTTCAGGGGTTGGTTCTTCAATTAGAACCTTAGTATTGACTTGTGTGATTTTCGGTTGGTATTTCTTACCTGTCGATGTGGTAGTCGACTTGAGGTATCCCTTTGGTTTTAATAAATTTTTGGGATCAGATATAGGTGTGGTCTACCTATCGTCTGGATTGCTTCTAGTATTCTTTCGATTAAATTCCATCTTATTTGTAGTGGAGTCACCAAGTGAAAAATAAAAAATAGTTGTAATTCAGTGTTCAACCTTTGTTCACTATCAAAGATAGAATCTCACCTTGTCATTCTCCCAAGGAAAAATAACTTTGTTTCTTCGTCCCTGGTAACAATGCCAAAAATATGTTGTTTCTGAGATTAAACTTAAGGCTCAAAGAATAATGTCAGGCATCATGAATGTTTTTGAGTGTGTTTTAAAGTGCTTTTTCTACCTTAGTTGTATGAGAAAAATTCCTTAAATGAAATTAACAGTTTGACAGCACAGAGGTCGTATTTCATATCTGAGTCGAAATTGCAATATCGAATGGTATGAGATGATAATAGAAAACTGTAAAACATAGAAGGGCATCAATTAGTAAAGAGTCCTACCTTGTTTTCAGTAGAGGAAAAGAGACAGTGTAACCTTGAATAACGCATAAAATGCAGTAATCTACACAGCAAGCAAGTCTTGATTTACTCATAATAAATGCAGAGGAAAAGTTGCTTACTTAATAAATTACTAATACCTTGTGATTACATTAGTTGTTGTACTAAATTGGAACCAAACATTTATCAAGGAATACATAAAGAAATGCTGAGAAATGGAAAACAAAAGAAACACATAACCCAGATTTAAGAAAACTTGGAATCTCTGTCTGCACTTGTATTAATACTTTATAAGGATAGTTTTCTCTATTACAATCAGAATGAATCAACCATAAATAAGTCTTTAATCTATGTTTTTATACAAAATGGTCTCAACTCAAAATGGTTGGACTTTTCATAATTCTAAAAATACTAAATTTTACAATATGTAAAACTGAAAACTTCCATTGGCCTTCTCCTCTGTCTCTTCATCTGTTGGCAGAGGCGTTTCTTCTCCTCATCCTTTACTTGGAAATAGTAGTCATCTGATCCTGACTTGTATGAGTCATCCTCACATGTTTTAGCATTTGTTTCCATATGTGTTGGCTTTCCTATATTCAACACATTGGATGCATCTGCTCACTAATTGTACCACCAACCTAGAAGGTGCAGTTGCCTCATTTGCTTCAAAAATGTATAACTTATTTTCTATCTGGGGAACCCTTTCCTGTATCTTCTTTGCTCCCAAATATGTGTCTTGTAACTCCATGCTTGGACTTAGTATCCATTTTTTTATTTGGATAAGATCAATTTGGTTCATTTACTGGATGATCATCATGGCCTCTTCTTTTCTTGTCCTAGATTTACATTGGTTCCTTGCTATGTCAATATTCCTTAGGGCTTCAGAGATATTATTTACATCAACATCAAGTAGACCTTAGTCTAGTGAAGATATTTCTTCTAGACAAGCTTTGTGTACCTCTCTGGCCAATATTTTTCTTTCGACAATATTTGATTCACAGGCCTTCAAAATTATGTTATGTTTGGTTTTCTAAGACAGAGATAGTTGAGGAGCTGTCGATACATAATCTTTTGGTACTAGAAAGATATCCTTTTGAAACTTATCCCAAGTTGCATGAGCTTCCCTTTCTTTAATGTAAATGTTATTCAGGGAAAGGTCTACCACCCAGAAAAAATTTTGAATGGCTTCCACTTTTGTAAAAGCATCTTGTTGGGTTGATTCCAGCTTCTCATGTACTTCCATTGCTTGAGCTTGGAAAGCTGCCATATCTATTGTTGTACCTTCAGCCAAGTATATAATGGCCTGTAGTTTCTTGATTAATTCTTATTGTTGAGTGACCAACCCTCTGTTGTCCTATGAGTTTTGATGGAGCTCATCAAGGTTAGATTTTAGTTTTTGGATCTGATGTATGTCATCGGCTATGAATTGTTCAAACTACTTTTTCATCTTATTTATGACATCCCTTTCCATGGTCGTCATCTAGTCTTGCAACTGCCTTACCAACAGATTTCTTTGTTTCAACTAATTCGCTATATTTTCTACTAAACATTGATTGGCCATGGCAAAGGCACCTAATGAGCCTGCCATTTCCCTAGAGAATTTTGTATCACCTAGACCCTGTCCATCATATGACATTCTTTGCCTTTTGACTATTGTACCATGTTTTTGATGCGCTTCTCTTTTAACTATGGCCCTTCTCTTCTTACTGAAAAAGAAGTCTGAAGGATGCATTTCTTCAGATGAAATCGGAGTAAGCTCCTCTATAAATATGACTTGGTCATTGGGATTTCCTTGACTTGACTGTAAAGGTGTTAATGACATAATGGGGCTACCTATCTCTATGGATGGTTATTGTTTTGTTGTGTTGGTATCTGGTTTATCTGGTGTAGACAGCGATGTATCTTGTCCTTTTTTTTGAAAATCTTCAAGATGAGATGTTGTTTGAGTGCTTGGTGGGTTTGGTAATGAAGACTCCACTCCCTACATTGAGAGTTCAACATTCTTCATATTTTCCTCAGTACTCTGTTGGTCAGAAATTCCTGCCTCTAATACTTGAGGCATAGCTTCCTATGTAGATGAAGGTGTTATTGGCTCCCGTTATAATACCTTTGGAAAAATATTCTTTCCATGCTTCTGAAAATTGCCAAAATTGGCTAATTGATTGTGAGACAGAGTTCAGACTCTACTCAATACTTCCTCATATGACCTGACTCCCTTGAATACTTCATCCCGAGGGGAAATCGTGTGCACATACTTCCTTAAATTTTATTGAGCCAGGTGAGCTTCCACAATCTTATGGGGATTGTGCCTCTTAAACTAAATATCAACTAACTTGACGTCTTCTAGAGCCACAACCTCTTGGCATACCAACCGATCTGGTTAAAATTTTGGGAGAGCATGGGGGGGAACGACGCACCCAAAAACCCTGATATAGGAAAAGTTTTCCTTAATATACCAATTTTCTATTTTTCCTAGGTTATCCATGATTCTATCTGAAATTTTGGGAGGTGGGAAACCGTATAGGGTGATATGAATTGACACCATTGCATAATGACATATTTCATAGAAGAAATATTTGGCTTTGTCATCCCACAACTTGGAGTGATAGAAATGGATAGGCTCGGCGTTGGTCGGGTTCCAACTCTAGCTCATGAGAGGGAAAGGAGTGATAAACAAAAGGGCATCCATGATGTATGCCGACATGTAGAAAGGAGCAAGTTTCCATTTGGAATTTTCCAATTGCTACCCTGTGATTTCTTTGGCCAGGTTGCCTGATAACATCTTGTCCTAGTTGAAAGAATATCCCTCAACCACTTCATGCATAATTGGTACCCACACCAACAGAAAATGAGAGGAGTCTTTTTTCCTGAATATCCTACATAGAATCATAGCCACATAGATCATATGGGCATCTAATGATGCTATGAAATATATGATGTGAGTGTCGCCTCTGAATTTCTGATGATGCCCCCACCAGTCCTTGATTAAATCAGGGTATTTTTTCCCATACCGTGTGCACTACTGTTGGTCAAACTCCATTATGAATTCAACATTGTAACTGTATTTAAAAATCGGGGATAATTTATACATTACTTGTATATGCTCCATTCGAAAAGACCCAACAACAACCTTCTTTGAATTGCAAATGCTCCTAGTTGAAATGTCGACGTTCTCCAGGGCACAGCTTATCATGTTGTTATACAACATGAGCCTTGGCCACACAACCATCTTGTGTATATCTAACACCTGTGTCCAGTATTTCACGATATCTATGGCTCTCAGTGAAGTGTCTAAGAGAACATATGTGTTCAAATTTACGCTCTCACCATCTGCTTTATCCATTTTTCGTGGTGCCATGATATTAATGAAATCAGAACTGTGTTACCTGCTACAGGATAATGTGTGAGCTTATGCAGCTAGCTTAAAACTTGTTATTTTGCGAGAATGAAAATATAATTCAAAATCCAATATTATTATTAACCTTAAGCATATTGATTTACGCGTACCTTTACTGACGAAAAATTAATTTACCTTAATGAGGAAATCTAGGCAGTGATCTGCAATCTATATTGAAATCATTACCACTGATTTGTGATTAATGCCATAAATATTGGTGGTTCGTGATTAGGAACTTGGATGAAACAGGTTTGAAAATTCCCAAATCGCGAACTCGTGACAAATTAATTATGAGATAATATTGTTTAAGATATTAATTAATCATGTTTAACTTTAAACATTTTTGGGTATTCGGGCTTCGAGATTTTAATGAGTAGCTTGAGATAGAATCCACGAAACCCGAAACCGCGAAATGATTAATTATCAGATAATTGTTTTTAGTTTTAATTAACCCCTTTAAATTTTGAAATGTTTCGGAAGTTCAGACTTCAAAGATTTCAAGATGTGAGGGATAATAAATGTATGAACTTTGGAAGTACGAATTTATTAACCGTATTTAATCGAGATTAACTTAATTAATTAAGATTTGATATTTCAGGATTTTACCGCTTCGTGGATTTGAAAGTTATTTCCTTATTATATTCTCAAAAGGTTGTTACCTGTAGTGATGTGTCAAAGATGACATCATTTTAGATGACGTGTCGAGGCCGTGGGGTGCTAAGTCTTAATTAGAATCATGTGAATCTTTAGATTAAAATCT
Source organism: Picea glauca (assembly GCA_000966675.3). Classification (NCBI taxonomy): domain Eukaryota; kingdom Viridiplantae; phylum Streptophyta; class Pinopsida; order Pinales; family Pinaceae; genus Picea; species Picea glauca. The sequence goes on along the minus strand of JZKD02S1672939.1, from coordinate 1,108,137 downwards.
CAGAGAAAGGTGCCACGCGTTGAATTAGGGAAGATTTAAAATGTACATGTTTACCATGAAACATGTCTTTCAAAAGTTGGTGAAAAAGTGATAATAGATATATTTGGGTTTCGATCTTTTTAAAGTTATGACTTGTTGAAACGCCTAAAGCGTGGATCTTTGAAGAAGACTCTGGCAACTTATCTCTTTAACCATTTGGCATCTCCACAAAAACGAAGAGATTTAGGATCATTTGATTATATGGAAGACTTCATCAACAACGTATATCATGCACGTCTTATTCTTATTTAACCAGGAATGAAATTTATTCAAAGTTCAAAAGTTTAGAAATATATATATGTTCCAACACTCTGTACATCCGAAGAAGGGAAAAGGCATCCCCAACCCACACACCAAGAGACAGAGAAAAGAGGGCCACTCTCAGGACAACCAATGCAATCCACAACAAAAGAAGGGCAATGAAAATATGAAGAAGGAAACAGGAAAATGGTGTGAGTACCATAAAATCCCTTGGCACAACACTGAACAATGTTGCTCCAGGTAGTCACTCGTGGTCGATATAAAGGCTTCTAAGTCATAGGCCAATTTTGATTCTCAATCAAATCCCGAAGGAGGGAAGCAAATTATTGATGCTAAACCTAGTGCCACTATCACTACCACCAAATTCCGACCAAGCTAACTAGAAGAACCAGAAAAAGGGGAATGCCTCTTTCACTCACAAATTCGGGTAAAGGGGGATCTGCCTCATTTCATTGTTGATAGAGGCAATTAGAAGAACCTAATTTCAACAAAGGTCATCAATCAGCTAGACTTTACAATGACACGTGACCCACAACCCTACACTTTCGGTTGCCTTTGCCAAGGAGGAGATCTTTGTGCCAGCCAACTATGTCGTCTACCCTACGACATCAAGCCTTTCAAAGATGAGGTATTGTGTGATATTTATCCTCTTGAAGTTTGTGATGTTATTTTAGGAAAACCATATTTGTGGAAGTGTCATGTTGTGTATGAGTCTAGACCCCATAGTGTTATTATTAGTTTGGGTAGAAAATTTTACAGGATACTAGAGGTAGTGTTGCCTACCGCTACTTCTTTAATCTCTACTAAGAAATGTAGTAAGGTCATTTCATATATCAATAATTTTGTCTTCTTTGTGATCTGTGCACACAGTAAGCAGAAGTTCATCACCACATCCATTGCCTCTACACAAAGCCTCTCTTTGAAGCAGAAGCAAGTGGAAAATAGCATCAAAGAATATAGAGACATCTTATCCTCACCCACCGGGGTACCAACACACTGCCAAGTCAAGCATCCAATTGATCTGACCCCTAGTTCACCTCTACCTAATGGACCAATCTATCATCGCTCACTGTTGGAAAATGAAGAAATCAGGTGTCATATCCAAGATCTTATTCAAAAGGGGAACATCAGACCCGGTTCCTCCCCTTGCAAAATCCAGATTGTACTGGTCTAGAAGAAGGATGGGACTTGGTGACTCTCCATTGATTACAGATCCTTAAACAAGATCATAGTCAAGAATTGATACCTAATTCCCAGCATTGATGACCTTCTTTACCAACTCAAGGGGAAAAAGTTCTTTAGCAAGATTGACCTCAAGTCTGGCTACCACCAGGTTCACAATGAACCAACCAATGTATGGAAGACAACCTTCAAATATAAAGAAGGTATCTTCGAATAGAAAGTCATGCTCTCTGGATTAAAAAATGCACCAAACACTTTCATGAGGTTGATGGATGATGTACTGAGACCCTTCACTAACTCTTTTGTGGTGGTATATTTGGATGACATCATCATCTTCAACAAAACTTGGGAGGAGCACATGCGGCATATTCAACAGGTTCTAAGCTCTCTGCAACAACACAAGCTGTATGCCAACCTGGAAAAATGATCTTTTGGCATGAACAGGGTCCAATACTTGCTCTACATTGTTGATGAGCATGGGGAACATGTTGATCCAACTAAGATCCAAGTCATATGTGACTAGCCAGCCTCGACCACACTAACTGAGCTTCGAAGCTTCTTGGGACTTGCCAGATTCTACCGACGGTTCATGTTGAGATTCTCCCATATTGCATGGGCCCTCGAAAAGGTGACCAAGGGAGGTGTCAGGGAAAATTTCATGAGGGGGAAGGAACAACAACGAGAATTCAATGATATAAAGCATCGCTTGTGCTCAGCTCTAGTACTCTCCTTTCTCGATCTGCAACAACCATTCGATATTGAGACTGATGCATATGAATATGTTGTAGGTGCAATTCTCACTCAGCATAGTCATCTAGTGGCATACCATAGTGAGACACTCTTAGATGTTGTCCAGAAATACCCCACCTATGATAAGGAAATGTATTCCATTGTACAAGCTTGTCATCAATGGAAACATTGCATTCTGGGAAAGGATACAATCATCCACACTGATCACAAGCCTTTGTAATTCATACAGACATAGGGGAAATTGCAGAATGACCTCCATCAGAAGTGGTCCACCTAACTGCAATAGTTCCATCCCAACTTCAAGTATAAGAAATGGATCTTAAATCCTATCATTGATTTCCTCAGTCGACCTCTCGTGGCTACACTCACCACTATGCTCCATTCCTGTGGACATGAGGCATATGAGTGGCCCCAAATTTATTATCAAGATCCATACTTGGCCACCACCTATTAGGTCTTGGGTACATGTGAGACTATCATATATTTTCACATTTAGGATAAACTATTATGCCATCTAGGCCATCTCTATGTTCCTACAAGCGAGCGTGCAAATATGATTTGGGAATCTCACTACAGTCGGATGGCAGGACATTTTGGCATGGAGAAAATCATGGCCATTCTTCAGAAACATTTTTATTGGCCAAAAATTCAACAGGACATCAACAAGTATATCAAATATTGCATTGCTTGTGCCATTTCCAAACCAACCATCAAGAAGCAAGGCTTATACACCCCTCTTCCTACTCTCAAGAAGCCTTTGGAATCCATCTGAATGGATTACATGTCTGGCCTTCTATCAACGAACCAAGGAAATGACTACGTATTTTTGGTCATTGATCGGTTTTCAAAGATGGCCATCCTCACAGCCTGCAAGAAGAATATTACAGCGAAAATTACTCCCAAGCTCTTCTTCGAAGGAGTGTGGGTCCATTTTGGGATACCACAAACCATCATATCCGTCTAGGATGATAGGTTCCTTAGCAAATTTTGGTCGAGTCTCTAGTCAATGTTGGACACCAAGATCACTAAATCCAATGCTTTCCACCCCCAAAGAGAGGACCAAATAGAGGTCTTCAATCAGATGATTGTGCACATCCCGTGCATGTACAACTCTAAGAATCCATGAACATGGGATGAGAGCCTCCCCTATGTTCAACACATTTACAATAGGGCTCTCCATAGCTCCACCGACCATAGCCCATTTCAGGTGCGGTGGGGATTCCAAGCTTTGAGTCCCATTGATGTTTCACTACCTCTTGCCACTACACAGACAGACTCTTCCCATGTTCAGTCTTAGACCGACAAAGCCACCAGATTTATTGAGTGTATTTAGCACATCTGCCAACAAGTCCAAGAGATTTTGTAGAAATCCAATGCTAAGTACAAGAAGTTCCATGATCAATGATGCAGGAGCATCTCAAGCGAGCCAGCATGGAGACAATGGATAGCTAGAAAAGCCTCAGCAGAAATTGTGAAATATCTTGAACCATTAATGAAGTCATCAAGTGGAGGCACACTTGTAAAATGTAATCGGACCTTGAGCGATTCGCTCTCGTCCTTAGTAGGTAGAAGGCATTTATCGTAGTTAATGGAGGTAGGTAGAATTGAATGTTAGATTAGACAGTTTTAGAGCGCAAGAGGGAAACAAGATATAGACACCCTCATTGTCTATTGTAACATTATTTGGATAATTAGGAAGCGCATAGAATAAAAAGAGTAGAGAGTTGTGTGAAGACACCCATGTACAAAGATTTGAATTAATAGAGAAAGCTTTGATTCAAATTCATGGCGTTGTGTTTGTTCTCTGTGTATGCATCTTTGAATGTTATGCTCATGAATGATTTACTCTTTCTGTCATGCAATTTATTTTATGCTATGTATGAATGATTTCTTGTTGAATGTCTTAAATCTGAGAGAGAGAGTAAGGGAAATGAGTTTCAATTGTTTCTCTATCTGAGAAAGAATTCCTACAAGGAGTGTAGTTGAATTGTCTACGAGGAGTGCGTTGACAAAGGGTTCAGAGGGTTGTCTCTGAAAGATCGGACTAGATAGATTTTGTTCTCATTCACTCAGAAGTGTAGTTAGGCACAGGAGTCGTGCAAGGAGTGCGCAGGCCAAGTAAAGTCTCATAGTCGCAGAACTAAGAGAAGTATTGAGAGACTGCTGCTGCAGGTGTGCATAGAGTCAAAAGGAATTCAACACTTGAATGCGTTTGAAGATCTGTCGCAAGGAGTGTGAGTAGGAGTTTTTTGAAATATTTGAAGTCGTGAGAAAGTTCAGAAGGACTTTGAAGCCTTCAAAGTCATTGAAGGAAGGCCAAGAGGCCAAGCACCTTGAAAATTTGAAGGGAGGCGTAGCGACGTCGAACCACAGGAGGATAAGTTCTCAAGGAAAGAGACGAACGACCGGAATTCTCTGTGGAGAATCCGCGAAGTCCCATGAGCCGTTAGATCTCACAGAGGAGCAGGGAAGTTACAATGAGTGCTTCAAAAGGTTCTAAGCTCAGGAGGAGTAGGACCGTAGATCCAAGCCACACGGGCCATTGGATTTGGAAATGGATTCCTATTTCGGGATTTCGTAGGTGGAAGTCCCATAAACTTTGCAACAGGAATCATGATATCATGAAACGAAAAGTCTCGAAGGCCAAAAGGACAATGTGGGGCTAGAGGATTTAGCGAGGCGGATAGGTGGCGTACTATCGGCATGGAATCAAACTCCATTGACCATTTCAGAGTTTCACGAGTCAAAGTTCCGAAAGCCTTGCATCAAGACTCACGAAATCACGAAGTGCAAAGTCCCGAAATGACGAGAAGTATAGTTGTGGGGCCATCGCCAAGAAATGTATCAAAGTCTGATATTTCAGGATTTCAGGGAATATAGCATCGGGATTTTGGGGTTCATGGAGCGGAGTTGCATGTCATCGCAACTCGCGAACTCACAAAAGACGAAAAGCTAGATTTGATATTGGAGTTTTAGAATTCGGGATTCGGGGGTCATAGTGAGTAGGTGCTCGACCACAGGATTCGTGATATCGTGAAGTCCAATTCCCTAAAGCATGAAGGAGGAATCTCACGAGGTTTCACTGTGGGTGCAGATTTCCCGAAAGGTAAATAGAAGAGCCATTGCAAAGTTCTTCGGGCTAGTGTAAGGGAAAGATCCTATTGACGTGGACCTTCCGACCCACAGGTTGAGGGAGGGTTGTCTACGTTTATCATCATTTGGTATTAGAGAACATAAAGGTTCTTTGCTTTCTGTAGCAGATAAAAAGAGAATTCACCATGTCGCTGAGAAGAAGGGACAGACAAACACCCAATCAACCAGAGAAGAGGGAAATGCTGAGAAGAAGAGGTAGGCAGATGACTGATCCAACCATGGAAAAATAAATGCATAATTTACGCACCAGAATCGAAGACATGGAGACAGCACAGAGATGCACAGTCAGTGCTGGGGATCTTAGTGATTCCGAAAGTGAAATTGAGGATGAACATGAAGAGGAAGAAGTTGTAGCCGAAGATGTAGAAAACGAACGTTTGATTAGAGCTATTGCAAGAATGGGTGCAAGAGTGAAAATGGACATTCCAGTTTATGAGGGAAATCTGGATGCAGAGGAGCTTCTAGACTAGATTAGAGCCTTGGACACATACTTTAACTATGAAGATGTCAAAGAGGACAAGAAGGTCAAACACGTTGTGACAAGATTGAAGGGACATGCAGCATTGTGGTGGGATGAACTACAAGATGACAGACGCTGCAAAGGCAAGCAAAATATCAAAAGCTGGGATAGAATGATCGCAAAGATGAAGGCAAAATTCATCCCCAGGGATTACCAGATTACTCTGTTTCGAAGGATGCAAAACCTGAGACAGAAGCTGATGACAGTGAAGGAATATAGTGAAGAATTCTACAAGCTGAACATCAGGGCAGGTCATCGGGAAAGTGAGGATGAAAAAGTTGCCAGATACATGAATGGCCTGAGATATGACATTCAGGACGAGATGAGCATGGTAACCATCCGAATGGTGGAATATGCTTATTAGATGGCTCTAAAAGAGGAAAAGAAGCTGAGTCGAAAGCAGGGTCAAAGAGGCTGAGGAAGAAGTCATCCCAAAGGCAAATCAGTTGCCTAGGATAAATATTAGAACCCCAAGGAGGACTGGAAGAAACCTCAGACTCGAACTGAGAGAGGTGGAAGCTCACAGTGAGGGAAATATGCTAAACTGAGAGGACAACATACTGAGCAGAGAGGAGATTATGCTAATAATAATATTTTCCTCGTACTAGAGGTAGAGGAAGAGGAAGAGGTGGAGTAATAAAATGCTTCACATGTGGAAAGAATGGGCACAAGTCTTATGAGTGTCTAGATAAAAATAAAGAGAGTGGTGAGACTCACATCGCCGAAGCACAGAGGCGGGATGTTGAGGTAGAAGATGTTGAAGGCGGAAGATCATTGATGATGCGAAAAGATATTTTGACACCAGAGAAGGAGGTGGACAGTTCAGTCCAAAGAAACAGACTTTTCCGGACTGCTTGCAAGACCAAGGACAGGGTATGAAAGGTCATTGTGGATAGTGGTAGCACAAATAATCTCGTTTCTCCAGAGATGGTAGAAAATATGGAGCTGGAGACGATTGATCATCCAAGCCCATAAAAAGTTTTGTGGCTACAAAAAGGACATCAGGAAACTGTCACTAAATAGTGTTTAGTTGAATTTAAGATAGGAGGATATAATGATAAGATACTCTGTGATGCCATTCCCATGGATGTTTGTCATCTATTGCTGGGTAGACCATGGCAATATGACAGGAATGTGATTCATGCTGGGAGAATGAACACATACACCCTAGAGAAGAATGGGAGGACTCACATGTTGCTTCCAATCAAGGATAAGGAGGTGAAACCGGAAGTAAGCAACACTATACTTCTCATGAGTGGGAAGGAACTTCTTACAGAGGTCAAGAAGAAGGAAGAACTGCAATTCATTGTGGTCAAGAAACCGAAGATTATTTTGACCAGCACAAGAGTGGACGATTTACCATAAGAGGTTCATGAACTATTGGAAGAGTTCATTGACATAGTAGTGGACGAACTACCTCGTTCATTGCCACCGATCATAAGTGTGAGTCATCATATTGACCTCATACCAGGAGCTAGTTTTCCAAATAAAGCTGCATACAGATTGACGCCGTAAGAGAATGAAGAGGTCAAAAGACAAGTCTAAGATTTGTTGGACAAAGGATTCGTCAGGGAAAGCTTGATTCCATTTGTTGTTCCAATAGTACTCAGTCCGAAGAAAGATGGAGGTTGGAGGATGTGTACTGACTCGAGGGTGATTAAAAAGATAACCATCAGGTTCAGATTTCAATTGCCAAGGATGGATGATCTAATGGATTGCTTGAGTGGAGCAAAGTATTTTTCAAAGATTGATTTGAAAAGTGGTTATCATCAAATCCACATGAGAGAAGGTGATGAGTGGAAAATAGAATTCAAAACCAATGAAGGGTTGTATGAATGGATTGTTATTCCATTTGGCTTAACAAATTCACTGAGTACATTCATGAGGTTGATGAACGAAGTCCTAAGGGAGTTCATCGGAAATTTTTTTATCGTATATCTGGATGACATACTGATTTTCAGTAAAATAGTGATAGAGCATTTGAAACATTTGGCTATAGTGATGCAGATGTTACAACAAGAGAAGCTATTGATAAACATGAAGAAATCCTCATTCATGAAGACGAAGCTCATTTACTTGGGATTTGTCATTTCTGCAGATGATTTGAAGATGGACCCAGATAAGGTGGAGGTAATCAAGAATTGGCCATCACCAAAGAATACCTTTGAGGTGAGAAGTTTTCATGGATTGGCCAGTTTCTACCAAAAATTCTTTAGGAATTTAAGTGGAATTAGTGCACCGATGATGGACATAGTGAAGAAAAGACAAGTATTTTCACTAGACTGAAGAAGCTGAAAAGAGTTTTAATCTGTTGAAGAGGAAGATCACAAAACAACCAGTTCTGGTGTTGCCGGATTTTCAGAAGACATTTCAAGTGAAATGTGATGCAAGTGGATTTGCAATAGGGGCAGTCTTGAGTCAAGAAGACAAGCCGATAGCATACTTCAGTGAGAAGATGAATGAAGAGAAAGTGAAGTACTCCACTTATGATAAGGAGTTCTATGCTATCATACAGGCATTGAAAAAATGGAGACATTACTTGATCCTGAAGGAGTTTGTCTTATACAGTGACAATCATGCATTGCAGTTTGTGAATCAATTGGAGAAGTTGAATCAGAGACATGTTAAATGGGTGGAATGTATGCAGAATTTTACTTTTGTGATTAAACATATTTCTGGTACTGCTAATAAAGTTGTTGATGCTTTGAGCAGGAAGTGTTTTCTATTGCAGGAGTTCAGAGTCAAAACATTGGGTTTTGATGATCTCATGAACATGTACAGAAATGATCCAGATTTTAAAGAAGCGTATGAAGCAGTTGAGAATCCAATTCTCAAGGATAGAAGCAAATGGAAAGAATACATGATCCAGGAAGGATTATTGTTTAAAGGTAATCAGCTGTGTATTCAGAAATGTTTATAGGAGAATCTCAAGCGAGTAAACGCGGAGACAATGGACAGTTGGAAAAGCGCCAACGTAAATTTTGAAATATCTTGAACCATTAATGAAGTCATCAAGTGGAGGCGCACTTGTAAAATGTAATCGGACCTTGAGCGATTCGCTCTCATCCTTAGTAGGTAGAAGGCATTTATAGTAGTTAATGGAGGTAGGTAGAATTAAATGTTATATTAGATAGTTTTAGAGCGCAAGAGGGAAACAGGATATAGACACCCTCATTGTGTATTGTAACATTATTAGGATAATTAGGAAGGGCATAGAAGAAAAAGAGCAGAGAGTTGTGTGAAGACACCCATGTACAGAGATTTGAATTAATAGAGAAAGATTTTATTCAAATTCATGGCGTCGTGTTTGTTCTCTGTCTATGCATCTTTGAATGTTATGCTCATGAATGATTTACTCTTTCTGTCATGCAATTGCTTTTATGTTATGTATGGACGATTTCTTGTTGAATGTCTCAAATCTGAGAGAGAGAGTAAGGGAAATGAGTTTCAATTGTTTCTCTATCTGAGAAAGAATTCCTACAAGGAGTGCAGTTTAATTGTTCGCAAGGAGTACGTTGACAAAGGGTTCAGAGGGTTGTCTCTGAAAGCTCAGACTAGATAGATTTGTTCTCATTCAATTAGAAGTGTAGTTAGGCATAGGAGCCGTGCAAGGAGTGCACAGGCCGAGTAAAGTCTCAGAGTCATAGACCTAAGAGAAGTATTGAGAGACTGCTACTGCAAGTCTGTGCAAAGTCAAAAGGAATTCAACACTTGAATGTGTTTGAAGATCTGTCGCAAGGAGTGTGAAAAGGAGTTTTCTGAAAGATTTGAAGTCGTGAGAAATTTCATAAGGACTTTGAAGCCTTCAAAGTCATTGAAGGAAGGCAAAGAGGCCAAGCACCTTGAAAATTTGAAGGGAGGCATAGCGACGTCGAACCGTAGGAGGACAAGTTCTCAAGGAAAGAGACGGACGGTCGGAATTCTTTATGGAGAATCCACAAAGTCTTGTGAGCCGTTAGATCTCATGGAGGAGCAGGGAAGTTACAACAAGTGCTTCAAAAGGTTCTAAGCTCAGGAGGAGTAGGACCGTAGATCCAAGCCACAAGGGCCGTTGGATTTGCAAACGGATTCCTATTTTGGGATTTTGTAGGTGGAAGTCCCGTAAACTTTGCAACGAGAATCGCGATATCACGAAAAGAAAAAGTCTCGAAGGCCAAAAGGACAGTGTGGGGCCAGAGGAGTCAGTGAGGTAGACAGTTGGCGTACTATCGGCACAGAATCAAACTCCATTGACCATTTTGGAGTTTCGCGAGTCGAAGTTCCAAAAGCCTTGCATCAGGACTCACGAAATCTCGAAGTGCGAAGTCTCGAAATGGCGAGAAGTATAGTTGTGGGGCCAGTGCTAAGAAATGTGTCAGAGTATGACATTTCAGGATTTTGGGGAATATAGCATCAGGATTTCAGTGTTCGTGGAGTGGAGTTGCATGTCATCGCAACTCGCTAACTCGCGAAAGCCGAAAAGATGGAGTTGATATCAGAGTTTCAAAATTTGGGATTTGGGGGTCATAGTGAGTAGGTGCTCGACCACAGGATTCGCGATATCACGAAGTACGATTCCCTGAAGCATGATGGAGGAATCTCATGAGGTTTCACTGTGGGTGCAGATTTCCTGAAAAGGAAATAGAAGAGCCATTGCAAAGTTCTTCAGGCCAGTGTAAGGGAAAGATCCTGTTGACGTGGACCTTCCAACCCACGGGTCGAGGGAGGGCTATCTACGTTTATCATCAATCAACACAGGGTATCGCACCAGTTTCAAGTCGGCGGCAAATTCTGGTTACATTTGCAGAAGGAGCATCTCACATGGCCCCATCAGAAGCTCCACCCACTTTTCTATGGGCCTTACACTATCACCAAGGCTATGGGTAGCAATTCTTTTGAGCTCAACACTCCACCCTTCCTTGGCCTACACCAAGTTTTCAATGTGGACCTCCTTCGGCCATATTTTCCACCATTATTGGACACCTCAGAAATCACAGAACATCTAACACCAAAAGAGCTTAACCCTGACCGCATGGAACAAGCATCCACTAATCATATCGTGGACACACAAGTCAAGGGCACTCGCTAGCAGAGGATCTAGCCTTATCGGTTTGTCAAGGTTGGGCATCTCCTACACCAAGGCAGGTGGCTCACCTGGGGCCCAATATAGTAGAAGTTTCTTCACCTGATGGGGGAACTCAACCCAATGGAGACCGTTACTTCCTAAAAGGGAGGATTGATCCAGGTGGATATTGGTGGCCACCCACCTATTCCAACTGGCTCCTCTTGTCCATTTTTAGTTCAAATCGTTGTTCTATACTTCTTTGTAATTGTGGGTTCTACATTTCTGTGGATGTCTGAAGCCCTATACATGTTCCAGGTGGATACTTGCAAGATACCAGATATAATAAATATGCAAAATAGAAATAAAATGCTAGAAATGGCAGAATAACAGTAATATAACCAACATAATCTCCACAATAACACATAAATGATATAAGAACAACAACAGAAATAACACTTTAATTCAGAAAGCAATGTTCATAGGCCTCTTCAAAGGGGAAACCTCTATTCGAGCAGGGCTCTGTTACAATAATCTACAAGATAGGGGTTTTATACCCTCAACCCTTATTTATACTAAATATGTCTATCAAGAGAAGCATCTAGAGGAAGATCCTTCTAGAAGCGGAAGCTTCTATTAGGTCTTTTTACATCCTCCTTATTCTATTTTATTGAAAGGCCTTATTAATATTGACCTTTATTACATCCGAATATATTGATCTACCTATGTACGGGTTAGGACCCTAGCATGTCCGCCCCCTTAAATATATCCTTGTCCTCAAGGCTTGAGATGTTGAAACTACTGCAGAATGGTAGTTGGTTCCCAAGTGGCATCTGCTGGAGTCGTATCTTTCCACTAGACGAGCACTTCCTTGATGATTCTCTAACACAAGCAATGCTCACACTAGTCCAAAACTGCTTCTAGATGTAGCCAAATGGATCCTTCTTCAGCTAACTGTGGAAGGTTGGTTTGAATTTGGCACCTGGTTCCAATCACCTTCTTTAAGCATGAAACATGAAAAACAGGATTTAGCTTCGACTAATTGGGTAGAGCTAACTGATACGCGACTTGTCCCACATGCTTGAGAACTGTATAAGGACAATAAAATTTGGGCGCTAGCTTCTGACAATGCTCAGCCTTGAGGGAAGTTTGCTTATATGGTTGCAGTCGTAGAAACACCTGATCCCCTTCTGCAAATTGACGTTCAGAGTGACCTTGATCTGCTTGTTACTTCATTTGATTCTCTGCCATGAACAAGTTCTCTTTAAGGGTACAAAGAATATCCTATCAAACTATAAGTGTTTGGTCAACCGCCTGGACCTTCGAGGTACCCGATAAGTATGAGAGAAGTGAAGGTGGCTTCTATCGATATACTGCTTCAAAAGGATTCATGCGAGTAGATAAATGGTAGGAAGTGTTATACCACCATTCGGCTAGGGGTAGCCATTGAGCCCACTGATGTTGTTTTTCATAGGAAAAACACCTCAGATATGTTTCCAAACACTTTTAAACAACTTTCGTTTGACCATCAGTCTGGGGATGATAAGATGAGCTGAGATGCAATTGGGTGCCTTGTAGCTTAAACAGTTCTTTCCAAAAATTGCTTATGAAAGTTGGGTCATGATCAAAACAATAGAGTGCGACATGCGATGAAGCTCGAAGACCTGGTCCATGAAAATTTGAGCCATCGTGGATGCAATAAATGGGTGTTTAAGAGAGCAAAAATGAGCATACTTGGAAAGGCGATCCACAACCACCATTATGATTTATTTATTCCCCGATTTGGGTAAGATGGTAATAAATTCCATAGAGATATCCTTCCAAATAGAAGGTGGAATCGGAAGTGGTTGTAGTGTGCCCACAGATTTGACTGTTTCTCCCTTGTTGCATTGACACACCTCACATTCAATGACAAAATTACGGATGTCCTATTTCATACCATCCCAGAAAAAAGAACGTTTGACCCTGGCATATGTTTTGGTGAACCCTGAGTGCCCCACTATGGGTGTAGCATGAAGCTCAGAAAGTACCGTGTATTTAAGCTTTGATTATTTACTTAAATACAAACGACCTTTGTAGAGAAGCTCATCCTGGATCCAAGAGTACCCTGGGGGAGCCGGAGCCTTGGTCTACAATTTATGGATCAGATGGGAACTTTTGGGATCTTGAAGCCATTCCTGGCGCACAGCTTGGATCCAATCTGGTACAATGAAGGAAAGAGAAAAAAAGGATCCTTCTTCTTCATATTTTCAAGATAGTGCATCCGCCACTACATTGTCTTTTCCCTTCTTGTAAATGATCTCATAATCATATCCAAAGAGCTTAGTCACCCATTTTTTTTCTCCTGGGAGGAAATGCGTTGTTCCAAAAAGTACTTGAGGCTTTGATGGTCGATCTTAATTTGGAAGTGTTTCCCCAAGAGATAAGGGCACCACAGATCAACAGCATGCATAATAACCAACATTTCCTTTTCATAAATGGGTTTTCCCAGATTCCTTTCAGACAGTTGCTTGCTAGTGAAGGCCAAAGGTCAACCCTCTTGCATAAGGATAGCACTGATTCCTTTCCCTGAGGCATCACATTCCAACACAAAGGTTTTTGTGAAATTAGGAAGGGCCAGAACCAGAGTGGTGCACATGGCCATATTCAATGTTTGAAAAGCTTGAGTAGTGGTTGGAATCCAAGTGAAAGAGTTCTTTTTTAGGAGAGCCATGAGAGGTGCTGCAATATTTCTGTAGTTCTTAACAAACTTGTGATAATACCCTGTTAAGCTCAGAAATCCATGCAATATTTTGTGAGTCTTTGGGTGCGGCCAGTCTTGCATAGATTCAATATTTTTCGGGTCCACCTTGATGCCATCCTTGCCAACTAGATGACCCAAGTATTCTACTTCTGAGGCACCAAAAGCACATTTAGACTGTTTCAAGAAAATTTGGTGCTGAGAGAGTATTTGGAGAACTTGATCCACATGAGTAAGATGGTCTGTCTAGGTTTTGTTGTAGATGAGGATATCATCAAAGAAAACTAAGACAAAATGATAGAGAAAGGGATGGACGACATGATTCACGAGGCTTTGGAAGGTGGAGTTGGCATTACACAAGCCAAAGGGCATGACCAAAAACTCATAGTGGCCCTCATGAGTGAAAAAGGCCATCTTGGAAATGTCTACCTCTTTCATACATATTTGGTTATAGCCTGAGAGAAGATCAAGTTTAGTAAAGAATTGGGCACCACTCAATTCATCCAGGAGGTCATCAATGACAGGAATGGGAAATTTGTCTTTAATGGTCAGTTTATTGAAGGCACGAAAGTTAGGAAACATTCTCCAAGAACCTTCTTTCTTCAGGACCATGACTACAGGAGAAGAGTAAGGGCTCGTACTAGGATGGATAATGCCTGCATTAAGGAGTTCCTAGACCATTTTCTCAATTTCATTTTTTTGTGAGAAGGGGTGGCGATATGGACAGATATTGGGAGGAAGGCTTCTGGGTACAAGGGGAATGGAATGATCATGAACACTGTGGGAAGGAGGGAGTCCTTGGGGAGTGGGAAATACCATTTCATGTTTAGAAAGGAGGGCTTGGAGGTCATGTGGTACCAGGGGTGTCTCCATTGCTTGTATGGCATGGAGTTGGGAAATGACACCAGAATGACCTTTTTTTAGCAGGTTTTCCATGCGATGTGAACTAATGACCTTAGGTGAACTAGCAGTGATTCCTTGGAATTTATATTAGTGGCCTTCCTGGTTGAATTGAATGGTTAATGCCTTAAAATCCATGAGAATGGGACCCAAAGTTCTTAGCCAGTATGCACCCAACACAATGTCACAACCACCCATGTCGATAGAAAACATATGGGAATTGAGGTGGTAGTCACTGATTTGGAGACGCACACTTTCATAACGCCCTCCACATTTCATGGAACCAACATTCGCAATCATGATTTGGAAATTGTTGACAACATGGATGTAGGAATGAGTTTCTTGGGCAATGCAACAATGAATAAAATTATGGGTGCTTCCACTATCAACGAGAATGATGACCTTCCGATGCTTGATGTAACTGATTAACTTGAGGGTTTGGGGAGCGGAGAAGCTAGTGAGAGCATTGAGGGAAATGATGGGTTCTAATTTGGGAGGGTCTGAGGGAGGGGTTATGTCAGTGATTTCAAGTGACTTAGACAGAAGGGGAGTTTGAACATCCTCTTGTGGCCATAAAAATCTTTTGTTCCTTACACTTGTGGCCCGAGAAATATTTGTCATCACAATTATAACAAAGGCCCTTGAGTTGGCGTTTAACCATTTCAATGCGGGTCAATTTTTGGATCTTTAATGGGGCGGAGGGAGTAGTGGGATTTACGAGTTTAGGGCAAGGGATAAAGGAAGGTTTATGGTTTTGAGAGGATACACCTTGTTGTGCTTCTTTATCTTTTTTAGTAGCCTCCACCCAACTCGAAGGTTGAGCCATGAGTACATCGGCCCGAATCTCCTCCTTGAGGCCACTAATAAAACACTCTCGAAAGAAAGCATCAGTCATGCCCTCTATTTGAAAATCCAGGCACTCAAATGCAACTATGAAGTCTTCCACTGTTCCTAATTGTTTCAAATTTGTCAAACGACCCAAATAGTTGGTGTCAGTTTCAAAGCTCTACCATAAATTGTGTCCAAGCAATATACCCTTGACGAGAACTTTTTCTCCATTACCACCATTGCCAACATTCTTGATCTAGATGTAGAACACCATACCAGAGTTTGGCCAAGTCATCTGTAATGTTGTATAAAAATAAGTAATGTTCCTGTGTGTATGAATCCCTCAACCGTGGGTTTATGTGCGTAACGACAAATCTCTGTGGCTTAAAGACGTCGAAATACGTCTCTACCCTGAAAAAAAATTCCCACAATTTCTGCCAAGGAAAGTGCTTTGATACCACTTGCAAGATACCGGATATAATAAATATGCAGAACAAAAATAAAATGCTAGAAATGACAGAATAATGGTAATATAACTAACATAATATCCACAATAACACATAAATGATATAAGAACAACAACATAAATAACACTTTGATTCAGAAAGCAATGTTCACAGGCCTCTTCGAGGGGGCAACCTCCAGTCGAGTAATGCTTTGTTACAATAATATCCAAGCTAGGGTTTTCATACCCTTGACCCTTATTTATACTAAATATGTCTATCAAGAGAAACATCTAGAGGAATATCCTTCTAGAATCGAAAGCTTCTATTAGGTCTTCTTATATCTGCCTTATTCTATTTTATTGAAAGGCCTTATTAATATTGACCTTTATTACATCTGAATATATTGATCTACCTATGTGAGGGTTAGGAACCTAACAATACTGGTGTCCTCTCACCTAATCCAAAATGATTATTTTGTATGTTTTCATGTCAACACATCTTGTTGTACTTCTAGGGCCGTTTTGGGGCCCTCAACATTGTTTTTTTGGCTCACCATAGTCAAATTGTAGACGGAGTAAGAGTTTGATGGATTAAAGTGTATTTCTCTGAAAGACCTTTCCAACGATCTATAACATGCCTAAAATAGAGGTCATATTCAAAAGTTACGACTCTGGGAAGTTGAGGTACCAACTTACCCATAGGGGGCCACATGACTTTTGGTGTTTCATCGTCTAGGGTTAGGTTTTTGGATGTCTAGGGTTTTGGCATTCATGAGTAATATCAAAAAGGCCTCTAGAGCCTTATTGTAATTCATTCTGCTAAGATGGATAACTGCACATAGCATCCACATATCTTCTAAGAGATAGCTACTATCATTTGAGCAAGTGTTTCACTTCTGCAGTTTTACAGTTTCAGCCTATTTCATTATTTAATAGAACATATTGTTCACTTTCTTCATATGCCTGTTTTTATTGTATTCGATGTCTTAATCAACTTGTTCCGCTCCTAAATCTAGATCAAACATCCACTCTAGCATGCATTTTTGTATGGTTTGAGAGACAAAGTGAACAATCCCATCAAGACCGGTTACAACTTCAGAAAACAAGCCAACAACCAAGGCAATCAATTCAACAAGTCGATTTAAGTTGTTTTTGCATTGCAGGTATGGGAAATAAATAAATGCAGTCGAAGATTGTGTGTTGATGTTCGACTGACTATGTGTTTGTATGGTGAAGTACTTATGGTTCGTTTAGGGTGGAATGAGGCGTCCACTATATCAATTCAATTATGTAATAGGCATGCCCATTAATGGTTAGGTTATTCTGGTCACGCTAGCCTTTGCAAGATTGATGTGTATTTAAAACGAGATGGACGGTGGCATGTTAATCATATTATAATTATAATTATGTATTATCTGTTAATAACTCTGTCAATACTATTTAGAATTTTTTGCTTCCACACATTTTTCATTACTTAATGAAATGATATTAAAAATAATGAAGAATATCTTTCTATAAACAACTAGATGCTAAGAACTATCTAAATCTAATTACTAAAAACTTATAGATACAATGTAGTGCTATTTGACAATGTCAATCTATGGATACATAGACAATAAATATCCATAAACAACAAATATCTCAAGTAAAAAATTAATAGGAGTAATTATATTATTCCAACCTAGATGGAATATAATTGTACTTACATAGATTTTGAAATCCATGATTAAATATTTAAAATATGAGCATATTGAGCAAGGATAGACACATTATTGCTTTTAAAAGAATGAAACGATGATAAGCTTACAATATATTAAATTTACAAGATAACATGTTCATCCAAATGAGTTTTCTTGTATATATATGGATACACAACTGTAAAGCAATGATAATAAACTAACAAAACTATGGTTAAAGTAATAATAACAAAAGTAATAATAACAAATGAGGGTTATGGTTAGGGGTTTAACTTGCTCCTCTCATCTTCCAAAGTCACATTTTTTGTTAGCAGGTTCTTTCACTTAGTGAGGTACTCACTGATTATTAATCATGTCCAAGTTCTTTCACTTAATGAGGTACTCACTCATTATTACTCATGTCTATAGTTTCCCTATACATGTTTCAATGGTTGTTTCA
>JZKD02S1672939.1:1073646-1090132 GCA_000966675.3 Picea glauca | reverse complement strand
TAATGCATAGTTTTTATTTGTTTCGCACAAAATAATGTTTTAGATTTTGTTTGGGATAAAGAAACTTGGCGAAATTTTCTAACTTGTATGTCATTGATTAATTTTGGATGTGAGTCTAAAAAAAATGAACCTTCTCAACATCACAAAAACCTAAAATTGTGATTACAATAGTGAGAATTATGATTCTATTCATTCAATTTTCTACATCATCAAATCATCACCTCTTTGTTCTCTAAGTTGATCATTTCCTTTTTATCGATTCCAAACATCATTATCTATCACACTCTTTCAATTTCTTCTTGTTATTTCTAGAAATGATACTTCACATGTCAAATATTTTGAGAACACCCGATAGCTCTATTTCCTCATGCCCCACACCCAAGATCTATGAGATGTATCAATTGTAGAAATAATTCTTGCAGAAACATTTTTTTATCCTTGGGCATTCTTAAGTAAACTATGGAGAGTGTAACATAATCATTATTATTATCAAATCTATGCATTAGGTATTACACTGCAACATTGATCCAGGTGGATATTGGTGGCCACCAACCTATTCCAGTTGGCTCCTGTTTTCCTTTTTTATTTCAACATGTTCTTATGTACTTCTTTGTAATTGTCGATTATACACTTTTTGGGATGTTTGACGCCCTACACATATTCCAGGTGGATATTGGTGGCCTCTAACCTAATCCAACTGGATTAATTTTTATGTTTTCATATCAACACATCTTGATATACCCAGGGCCATTTTTGAGCCCTTAACATTGTCATTTTGGCTTGACACAGTCAAACCGTAGACAGAGTAAGAGTTTGGTGGTGTAATGTGTAGCTCTCTAAAATACCTTTCCAACGGGTGATCAAGAACCTAAAACAGAGGTCGTATGCAACATTTATGACCCTAGGAAGTTGAGGTACCAACTTACCCATAAGGTCCCACATGAATTTTGGTGTTTCACCGCCAAGGGTTAGGTTTTTAGATGTCTAGGGTTTTGGAATTCATGAGTAATATCAAAAATGCCTCTGGAGCCTCATTGTAATTCATTCTTCTCAGACGGATGCATGTAGCAGCCACATCTCTTCTTAGAGATAAATACCACCATTCGAGCAAGTGTTTCAGTTCTACAGTTTTACAGTTTTAGCCTATTTCATTTATTCAATAGAAGATATTGTTCACTGGATATCTTTGTTGTTATTCATATCTTTGTGTTGATTGTATTTAGTCTATTAATTAGTTCGGTCCGCTCCTAAATCTGGATCAGTGGTATCAGAGCGGTTTTCTCTTCATTTATTTTTCTTCGTGCATGTCCCCAACAAGATCTGGGTACAAGAAGTTGGGACTCTAACCAATCGATTCATTGTAAGATCAGTTGCACAGAGCCCGAAAACAACCCATGGGAGATGAAAATAAAGATGATGGAGTAGGATATCCTTTTAAAATGTTGCTCTAGGAAACCCTTGCATGACAAAGGAATGAAATGATGGACAACTTTGTGCATATCCTTTGACAGTTGCCCACAAGAGAAGCATCTTCATCAAGCGACCATGCAACCCCCTTCAAGGTACAAGTAGATTTTTATATTCCATTATTTGAAGGACTCATATATGTGAGTACTGTAGATAAATGGTTGAATCTGCTTGAATGGTATATTTTGGAGCACAATTTTTCTAATAGGGAAAAGATTAGTTTTGCACTCCTCAAGGTCATCCCCCATGTTAAGGATTGGTGGGACACTTACTATGAACAAAGGGCCATAGAAGAATCTACAATATTTGTGGTTTCCCCTACATGGTATTCCTTTTGGGATGCCATTAAAGAACAATAATACCATGTAGAAAGCTATGAGTACCGGTACACTAGATGGACCACCCTACATCAAGAAAGGGATGAGACAGTACCAGATTTCACCAATATTTTCCATACCCTGTGCACCAAATTGGGTATCAAAGACTATGAGGGACATCTGGTGCTCAAATACCACGGTTGTTTGCATAGATACATTCAAACAGAAATGGAGTTTCTCGACATCACCTCATCGCGTACAACTTATCAATACACTATCAAGATTGAGCAGAAATTTAAGCAAAAGAGGCGAGAGTTTGGATCTGTAAACTCCTTGTTGTTCTTGAGATTAAAATTAAGGCTCAAAGAATAATTTCAGGCATCAAGAAATTTTTTAAGAGAGTTTGTTTTAAAGTGTTTTTTCTACCTTAGTTGTATGAGAAAAAATCCTTAAAAGAAATTAACAGTTTGACAACACATAGGTCGTATTTCGTATCTGAGCCGAAATTGCAATATCGAATAGTATGAGATGAAAATACAAAACTGTAAAACAGAGCAGGGCATCAATTACGGAAGATTCCTAACTTGTTTGCAGTAGAGGAAAAGAGATAGTGTAACCTTGAATAACGCCCAAAATGCAGTAATCTACACAACAAGAAGGTCTTGATTTACTCATAGTAAATGAAGATGAAAAACTACTTACTTAATAAAATATTGATACCTTGTGATTACAGTAGTTGTTGTACTAAATTGGAACCAAACATTTATCAAGGAATACATAAAGGAATGCTGAGAAATGGAAAACAAATATATGTCTTCACTTGTATTAATACTCTATAAGGATACTTTTATCTATTACAATCAGTAAGAAGCAACCTGAAATAAGTCTTTAATCTATGTATTTATACAAAATCATCTCAACTCAAAATGGTTGGACTTCTCATAATTCCAAAAATAGTAAATTTTACAATATGTCAAACTGAAAACTTTCGTTGGCCTTCTCCTCTGTCTCTTTGTCTGCTGGTAGAGGCATTTCTTATCCTCATCCTTTATCTTGGAAAAAAAATTCATCTGATCCTGACTTGTATGAGTCGTATGCACATGTTTCTCACTTGTTTCTAGATGTGTTGGATTTCCTGTATTCGACACATTAGATGCATCTGCTCACTAAATGTGCCACCAACCCAGAAGGTGAAGTTGCCTCATCTACTTCAAAAATGTATAACTTCTTTTCTATCTAGGGCAACCTTTCCTATATCTTCTTTTATCCCAAAGATGTGGCCTATAATTGAATGCTTGTACTTAATATCCATTTGTTTATTTGGATAAGATCAAGTTGGTTTATTTGTTGCATGATCATCATGGCCTCTTATTTTCTTGTCCTAGAGTTACATTGGTTCCTTGCTAAGCCAATATTCCCTAGGGATTTGGAGATATTATTTCCTTTAAAATCAAGTAGCCCTTTTTCTAGTGAAGATATTGGTTCTAGACAAGCTTCATGTACCTCTCTAGACAATCTTTCTCTTTTGGCAAGATTTGATTCCCATGGCTTCAAAATTATGTCACCTTTGGTTTTCTTAGATAGAGACAGTCGAGGAGTTACTGATACATCATATTTTGGTACTATAAAGATAGCCTCCTGAAACTTAGCCCGAGATGCATGGGCTTCCCTTTATTTAATGTAAATTTTATTATGGGAAAGGTCTACGATTCGATAACAATTTTGAATGGCTTCCACTTTTGTAAAAATATCTTGTTGGGATGATTCCAGTTTCTCATGTACTTCCAGTGCTTGAGCTTGGAAAAATGCCATATCTACTATTGTACCTTCAACCAATTTTGTCTTGGCTTGTAGTTTCATGACTAATTCTTCATGTTGAGTGACCAACCCTTTGTTGGCCTGTGAGTTTTGATAGACCTCATCGAGGTTATCTTTCCATTGTTGGATCTAATGTCTGACATCAGCTATGACTTGTTCAAACTCTTTGTTCATATTATTTCATACATCCCTTTCCATGGTCATCATCTGGTCTTGCAACTGCCTTACCAACATATTTTTTTATTTCAGCTGATTCGCTAGATTTTCTACTGAACATTGATTGGACGTTGCAAAGGCACCTAATGAGCCTGCCATTTCCCTAGCAAAATATGTATAATATAGACCATGTCCATCATACAACATTCCTTTCCTTTTTAATTTTGTACCATATTTTTTATGCATTTCTCTTGTAACTATGGTCGTTCTTTTCTTATTGAAAAATAAGTCTGAAGGAGGCATTTCTTTGACTAAAATCAGAGTAAGGTCCTCCATAAATATGACTTTGGCGTTGGGAATTCCTTGAATTGAATGTGAAGGTGTTAATGACATAATGGGGCTACCTATCTCTGTGGATGGATGTTTCTTTGTTGTGTTGGTAGCTGGTATATCCCTGAGTTTAGTCGCATGGGTTTCGGTTACTTCGTCACCTGAATCCTCTGGGCAATTTATCAGCTCGTGCTGTAGAATATCGAACACCTGTGTCCATGACTTCACGGTCTCTATGGCTCTCAGTGAGGTGTCTAAGAGAATATCTGTGTTCGGATCTACGCTCTCACCATATTCTTTAGCCATTTTCTGTTGTGCCATGATATTAATGAAATCAGAACGGTGTTACCTGTTACAAGAGAATGTGTGAGCTTATTCAGCTAGCTTAAAACTTGTTATTCTACAAGAATGAAAATATAATTCAAAATCCAATATTCTTATTCACCTTAAGCGTATTGATTTATGAATACTTTTACTAACAAAAAAATCATCTACCTTAATGAAGAAATCTTGGCAACGATCTGCAATCTATATTGAAATTATTGTCATTTATTCGTGATTAATGCCATAAATATTGGTGCTTCGTGATCGGGAACTTGGATGAAACAGGTTTGAAAATTCTCGAATCGCGTACTCGTGAGAAATTAATTATGATATAATCTTGTTTAAGATATTAATTAATCGTGTTTAACATTAAACTTTTTCAGGTATTTGGGCTTCATGATTTTAATGAGTAGCTCAAGATAGAATCCTTGAAACCCGAAACTGTGAAATGATTAATTATCAAATAATCATTTTTAGTTTTAATTAACCCCTTTTAAGTTTGAAATGTTTCAGAAGTTCGTACTTCGGATATTTCAAGATGTGAGGGATGATAAACATCCTAACTTACGAAGTATGAACTTATTAATCGTCTTTAACTGAGATTAACTTAATTAATTAAGATTTGATATTTCAGGATTTTACCGCTTCGTGGAATTGAAAGTTAGTTCCTTGTTATATTCCCAAAAGGCTATTACACGTAGTGATGTGTCGAAGATGACATCATTTTAGATGATGTGTCGAGGCTAGGGGGTGCCAAGTGTTAATTAGAATCATGTGAATCTTTAGATGAAAAGCTCGGATAAAGGTGCCACATGTTGACTTAGGGAAGATTTAAAATGTACATGTGTACCATGACTCATTTCTTTCAAAAGTTGGTGAAAAAGTGATAATGGATATATTTGGGTTTCGGGATTTTTAAAGTTGTGACTTGTTGAAACGTCTGAAGCGTGAAGCTCCGAAGTGGCCTCTAGCGACTTATCTCTTTAGCCATTTGGCAGCTTCACAAATACGAAGATATTTAGGATCATTCATTTAGATGGAAGATTTCATCAATGACATATATCATGAAGTCTTATTCTTATTTAACCATGAATGAAATTTATTTAAAGTCCAAAAGTTTAGAAATATATATGTTTCAACATGGGCTCCATCTGGGGATCACGTCTCCCTACGAGGCATGGAAGAACGGTAGACTAAGTGCCTTCATTAGGTAAATGAAGCCATTGTTGTGTTCCTGGGGAACAAATTTGGGAAAATTATACAGAGAAAAATCAGACTTCAGCTGTGTCTTAGAAAACTTTCAAAACACAATCAATTACTGATCTCAAGTTAGGCTATTAATAAGTTTCCTTTTTCTGAAACTGATTCTTGATTCGCTTAAGATAATCAAAAAAACTTTAACTGAACTATCATACTTCAGTCGATTTTGTTCACTTCAAGGAAAAATAATTTTAATGATTTATTCAGGGAATCCCTGGTTGATATAGGATGCTAATATTATCGGAAAGAGAACTAGCTACCAGAGTATGTTTATACATGTATGACAACCTTACAGATATCATATATATTTCTTCACTGCCACCGACCCTATTCAATACCCCAGTGAAGTTATCTACATATCCCATTGAATTTCCTTTCACCACTTCAAATAGCATTTTTTCATTTTATTTGAGATGAGGGAAATCATTTTATGAATTTCCTTTCATCATCTCTTTTGGAAAAAATTGGGGCAATCGATTTTACGAATTTCCTTTCACCATTTGTCTTGGACTAGATAGGGGCAATCAATTTATGAATTTCCTTTCACCATCTATCTTATATATTTTATATATTTTTGAAGTGGGGGAAATCAACTTGTATGTGTCATATAGGGATGATATCTGCTTAAGATTTGACAATGAAGGCTTGTCATTGTACTTTGAGCTAGATCTCTCTCGATCTTCAATACATCTTTTCCTATAGGGAATATTTTATTGGGAACTTTTATTTTCCATGGATTTTCCTTGAGCAAGTTTATCAGTAAAAATATGATAGAAGAGATAAAGTTATCAGAATTCGCCTAGACATACTTTCTTTAAGTTGGAATCAAAAGAACATAAATATTTTCGCCTAGTCTTGTTTAAAAGATATGTTTTTAAGTTTTCAAAGTTAGGGAGAAATCTTTTCTTTCTATGAATATTTAAGGACAGGTTATGAAGATTTAAGGATAGGTCGTGAAAATCAAAATAGAGTAAAATCTTAGGGATAGGAAAAGTGAAATAGAATGAGGGATGAGAGGGTTTGGCATAAAAGAATCTCACTTCCACACAGTCCTCTTTTTGATTACCAACTTCTCTTCTTTCTATTTTTATCTCATTTTATTTTTATTTTGAGGTTTTCATATCTATACTTTTCCGATCTTTGATCAAGTGACCATTTTTACATGAGTAGAATTATGCTAATATTCGATCATATTTATTTTAGCATTTTAGATTGAAAAATAAGCATAGAAATTCATACCTTGGATTTCATTTATATTTGAAACCTAACCAATTATTAATTCATCACCTATTTGAGAGAAAAAAACTTATTCTGAAAACTGAGCATTGAATTCTGATATCTCCTTATTCCTCATCTGATGATAAATGTCCTATGAAAAGAAAGAGTCAGAGAGTTCCGAAAAATAGAAATGATATACAGTATAGACATTTTATTTTTTTCTTTTCAGAGTATTAAATAAAACTAGGTTTATAAAAAGTAAAATTCAGGTATCCTATGAAGGAAAATAAAGTTGTGAAAGTAAACAGAAACCAAACCGCTATATACAATGGTACTGTGAAACATTTTTATTGCATGAAATGTTTTAGATAGCACCCATTTATAGGGGTGTCAAAAACTTTCCCGTCGATATTCTCTGGTAGGAATGAATTCTTACCCCCTGTAGATGCAATCCTCAATGGTAAGAACAAGAGGTGATCAAACTTATCGTGTTTACCTAGATCTTCTTTCTTGACATCCCATTTCAAAACTAAATCACCAGGAAGAAATTCCCTATCTTTCTCTTGTTTGTTGAAAAGGGATTTCATATTATCTTGGTATTTTTTAAGTCTGACATCGACTTCGGCCCTGTTTTGTTGGACTTCTATTATTTGGTTTATCCTCCTGATTAAGTCATTTGGATCTTCATTCATGTCTTGCCACAACTTTATTACTAGAAGAGATAGATGAATAGGGAGGACAACATTGGTTCCATAAAACATTTGGAAAGGAGACATGCCTATTGATGTCTTAGTGCCAATCCAATTTTCCCATAAGGCATACTTTAGGTGAATGTGCCAAGCCTTTCTATTCTCCCTTAATACTTTCTTTATTATATTCATCGTGATTTTTTTGGATGATTCAGCCAACCCATTTCCCTAAGGATAATAGGTTGTAGAATGTCTCAGCACAATGTTGTATTTTTGACAAAGACTTATCATTTCCATATATTTGAATGCTTGGGTGTTGTCCCTAACTATTTTTTGGGGGAAACCAAATTTGGATAGGATGTTCTCTTCCAAAAAGTTTATAACTACCGAATCTGTAGCATTCCGAGTTGGAATGGCCTCCACCCATTTTGTGAAAAAATCGATAGAAGTTAAAATCCCCTTATATTAGGCGCTTGACTATGGGTGGATTTATCCTATGAAGTCTAGGCCCCATTATTGAAAAGGAGTCTCTATCTTGACTAGGACCAAAGGTAATGCAGGGATATTTTTCTTACCAAAGAACAGTTGGAAAGGGTTGCAGGCTCTGACTTTAGCATTGACATCGGTAAATATCTTTGGCCAATAATATCCATCTCTTAGAATATTGTAGGTCATGGCCCTCCAGGAATGATCTCCTCCACACACTCATTTGGGAAATTCATTTATGACATCCTCTATATGAGATTCTATTAGACAACGTAGTAAGAAACCTATAGGATCGTTCCAATACAGTTGTCCTTTGATGATACAGTATTTCACTACGTGTAGTTTCAACATTATTGCTTTTGATGGAGTCATATCGCTTGGACATTGAAGGGTATGGAGATATGAAATGATATCGTGATACCAGTCATAGGAAGAAAATTTATCCTCGATATGGACTCTAGGGGTTTGATCATCAAGTTCTCCTATGTATGGAACAGGTCCATGTGATTCCAGATGATTTATCTGAAGTTCTCTAAAATTTGACTGAGCTAATCTCTTCGCCAAACCCTGAACTTTGACCAACTTGGTCGGTCTTACTTCTAGATATAATTCCTGAATTTTGGCTAAAAACCGACCTCTTCTACCATCACTGTCCGGTTGTACCAATATATCTTTAAAAGAGCTTGTTGGCACCTAAGCAATTATTCTGGAGTGCGGTACATATGTCCTGAAATATTTGAGATATTTCACCATAGCGTAAGCTTCATTTTCCAGTATATTGTATCTTAATTTCGCATGTCTGAGACTTTTACTGAAAAACGTAATCCACTGCTCGAAACTTTCTTCATTCTTTTGGAGAAGTATTGTTGTGATAGTATGTTCCGATGCAAAAGAAAAGATCAGGAATTCCTTAGCATAGTGAGGACTAGCTAATACTGGAGCTTTGCTTATAAATTTCTTAACTTGCTCGAATGATGCTTTAGCTTCAGAATTCCATTTGATTTCATTGTCTTTCTTCAGCATATCTGTGATTAATTTGACAATTTCAACAAAGTTAGGCATAAACCTTCTCAAAAAAATTATTTTACCTAAAAAAGACTAGATTTTTATTTTATTTTTAGGAATGTTTATTGTGTCAATAGCCTCGATTCGCTTGGGATCAAACTTTATTCCATATTTCGAAAAAATATGACCTAGAAGTATTCCTTCTTGCATAGAAAAATGAGACTTTTTATGGTTTAGAGACAAACCAAATTTTTGACATTTCTCAAAAGATTGTTTGAGATGAAACAGATGTTCTACATCAGAATTCGAGAAGACTATTAGATCATCTAAGTAAATAACGACAAACTTATCTCTCTCACTGATGAAATCTATATCCATTTCTCGTTGGAAGGTGGCCCCTACATTCATCAAACCAAATGACATTTTATCATACATGAAATTTCCCCACAGAGTAGTGAATGAAGTTTTTTCTTTATCATCTTTGTGGAAAACAATTTGGTTATAACCTAAGAAGCCATCGATCATCGACATTCTATTTTCTCCAGCTAATTTTTCCAAGACATGATCCATTTTTGGCAGTGGGTAGTTATCTTTTAGGGATGACCAGTTTAAATTTTTGAAATCCACACAAAGCCTAATTTCTCCACTTTTCTTTCTAATGGGTACCAGATTTGCTACCCATTTAGAATACCTAATTGGGACAATAATATTTGCATCGAGAAGCTTCTTGAATTCTCTTTCTATTATAGGTAAGAGGATAGGGTTTATCTGTCTCAGCTTTTGTCTAAAAGGTTTGATACCCTGTTTCAAAGGAATCTTATGTTCAATCACAGAGGTATCATAAGTTTTTAAATCATCATAGGAACAGGAAAATACGTCTTTTTATTGTTTAATAAATTTGGCATCTTTGTTTTTCTCCTGAACTGGAAGGTATTTAGATTACTTGACTATCTTAGGTTTTTCTTTAGATCCTATGTCACAGTCTTCAACCTCCTCGGGTTGAGTTTGTAGGGTAGATTTCAAGGGTATATCATCTTTGTTAAACAACCTCTCTAAGGGTATCAATCCTCTATGGATCTGATTGTTCTTAAGTACAAGCATTCAATGATTCATGATCTTATCTTGGAACTTTTTAGGCTCTTCACCTTCTCTCATGATCCAGATAGGATCGTTCTGGTTCTCTTAATCTATATGAGTCTCGAAGAATTCATCGACCATTTCTAGAAATTTTTTAATCTGCTCGTCATCTTCAAAGATCTGCCAGTGTTTCATATTATTTGGGATTGAAGGCTTTTACCTCATTTCTATATGATAATTTAGTTTTAGGATAGTAGGAGGCATAAAAGTTGAAATAGCTTTGGCCAAGGAGTCTGCCTGTTGATTTTCCATTCTGGGAATGTTATGAATGTTAAATGATGAGAAGAAATTCTCAATCAGATCTCAGGCACAATTTCTATATGACCTTAGCCTTGGATGTTTTTCTTAATATTGCTGCATTATTTGTTTTACAATAAGTTTTGCATCACCATAAACTATTAGATTTTCAATTTTTTGTTTCCTAGCAGCCTCTAATCCGAAGACCCGAGCTTCGTACTTAAAGACATTATTAGTATAATCGATTTCCCACTGTAACCTGTATGAAAAGGGAATGACATATTCATATCCAAGTGCAAAGAATAACACTCCTACCTTTTCCCCTTCCCACGATGAAGTGCCATCAAAAAACATTTTCCATACTCCTTCTCTATTATTTACACTTCTTTGTGTTTTTTCTATTTTTTTGTTTTCCTCTTCTATACAGTCATCAAAATTAGCGTCTAATGATAAAATACAATTTCCTAGATCCTGATCGGTAGCATAGACTGGATAGTTGTTTGGGTTTTGAGGGTCACTTACAGTATATGCCAGTCTAATCTCTTTGTATAGTCGAGTAAATTGTCCACCAAAAATCGGGATCGCAGTGTATTTCATGTCCAGTTGAAGTGATCCACCAAGTTTTGTGCCCCAAGGCCTGGATAAAAGCATGTCATACTTGAAAGGGACATCAACAATGACTACATCCATAATAATACTCTTTCCAGGAATCTGTGAAATATTCACTACCAGATCTTTGATCATGCCCAGACACTTAACCTTTCTGGAATCAAACAAATATAAGTCCTGATAAGGTCTAATGATTTCAAGGCCCAAATTTTCCGTGATAACTTTAGGCATTAAGTTGTGAGAGGCCCCAAAATATAACATGCAATTATGAAGTAAATGATCATTCACAGTTAAGGTAATATAAAAAGGAGCTACATAATCCTTAACATTTTCAATGTGCAGACCAAACATAATCGTAGGCTTTTCATCTTGTAAATTTATTACATCTGCATAACATTTTGCATCAGAAAAATTAATCATTTTAGCAATTTTTTTTTTTATAAATTGGATTCCTAGCGAGATCAACCAGAGGCATGGGGATTTTAATTTTATTTATTTCATTTTCTAAACTAAAACCTTCAGTTTCTTTTTCGCTTTCTCTGGTTGTAGCTTGTGGTTCATTATTATCTGTTTTCTTGGTTTGTGTTGTTGGAGTTACTTCACACACACCTAGGATTTATTTTTCCTAAGTTTATTCCTTTTTTATTATTCATAATTAGTCATTATCTAGTCTCCTATATTTTATGGGAGAATATTCCACCTGGAGAATATTCTCTTTCATTTGACACTTTAGTTTGACTAGTTGAGTTAAGCTTAGATGTTGCATTGGGATCATCACCATGAAACATTGGGATAATCACCATCATAATTTGACCTTGCCTTGGTATCATCACCGTAGTGGTGTATTATCCTTGATTCCCTGAGTTAACCCCTTGCTACTCTATGTTCAGTCAGTTAACTGAAGATTAGTTGACTAGTTAACTCAACTAGGTGGCAGTTCACTCCCATAACTGCCTGAGATACTAGAATAGGTGGCACTTCACTCCTGTAATTGATGGTGTGTGTAAATATCACTCTAGACCATGACTTTGGTTCACCTCAATTCAAACTCATTGATATATATAGAGTATATCATGTGTAAAGTATTCATTATTCATAATGGTTAATGGGAATTCTTCCATTCTTTCTCTCCTTCTTATTCTTTCTCCAATTTTGTCTGAAAATGTGTGTATTATTTTTTATATAGATATATTTTGTGTAGGTTCAACACATTTACATGGTATCAGAGCCGACGGACTTCTAAGAAAAAGATACACCAAAATTTTTTGCAGGTACAAAAGATTGAAGACAGCAAAAAGATGGAATTCCAAAAAGAATTCATTCTTACACCTTACAACTATTTTGCATGGAAGGATAAAATACAAATACATCTCCGATCCAAAGGGTTTTACAGGTTAAACATGAATACATATACAAAGCCAACATCATACATAGAAAAATCCAAGTACTTAAATCGCATGGATGAGGCACTCAGAACAATTTGCAGTCTTATTTCTCTTGATCTCCTTTTTCACATATCTTCCTGTAAGACTCCTAATGAAGCCTAGAAAATATTGGAATGGATCTCTATAAAACATGATGAGATGAGGGGACACATGATAGAGGTGGAGCTACTCACATTGGATACAAAAATATTTGAAAATATCCAAGATTGCTTTACAAAATTCAATGATTTACTATCGCAACTCAAAGCTTGCGAGGTTGATAAATTAACGAAGGAGAAACAAATGGTTCTCACCATTCTCTCCAAGCTTGGTCCTGAATTATTTGTATTCATATCTACATTCCATACTATCATATTCTCCTCTGGAGCCACCTCGAAGATTCCTTCTCTTGAGGACTTTATCGAATCCTTGACACAAGAGCAAACCAAGCTCATCAACATGGGAAAAATCAAAGGCCCAAGGGAGCATGCACTCACTGTGCATTATGGCAGCTAAAAATATCAAAAATCTAAAGATAAAGATAAGTGCAAATCTCATGCACATACGAAGAAGGAAGGTTACACAAAACCCTTCACCGATGCCTTCAGATCCAAAGGAGAAAAGGGAAGAAAATGAGAGAAATGCACATATTGTCACAAATGATTCCATTTGAAATCCACATGCATGCAAAAACAAATATATCAGATGTCTCAGATACTTAAGAAAAACAACCTTGGAGATCGCATCCTCAAGGGTGCAAAGAAGAAGAAGAAGCTAGAAGATCTGAATTCCAAGAAAGGCAATTCTAGCCATGCCTTGATTTCCATCAACTCCTCCCCCGATGCTTGGATCATATATTTAGGAGCATCACATCACATGGATACCTCAGAATAAATATGTTCTTCTTTGGATGCATGGAAATGTCCTCCCATTCTGATGGGGGACAACTCTTCTGTCGAAGTCATCGACAAAGGAAGGATTGAACTCACCAACGAAAGTTTCGAGAATGTGCTGCATGTTCCCAAGCATTTTGTAAACCTTCTCTCCGTGTATCAAATGAAGAATTCCGGCACTAGAAATAAATTCATATTCAAACCAAATGTCATGGACATATATGACATGCAAACCAACTCTAGGGTTGCTACTAGTGAGGTAAATCATCAGTCTAGATTGTATACATTTTCTGAATTCATTGAACCTGATTATGCTTTACTGCGTACTCATGTTGATGAAAGTAGTAGGATATGGCACGAAAGGTTTGGACATTTGAATTTTAGATACATGTAACATATTAGAAAACACATATTAGTTGATGGTCCACCAGAAATCCATTTCTCAAGGGGAGTATGCGAGGGATGTGTTCTCAGGAAACACCCCCAAGAGAAATTCTACAAAGGAAAGTCTCCGCGAGCTTCCACACCTTTAGATCTGATCCACAGTGACCTTATGGGTCCTTTTCCGCATCCATCCATCAGCAAAGTGAGGTTTGTTCTCATTTTTTTTATGATTTCTCACATTTTACTTGGATCTACTTTCTCAAGCAAAAATATGAGGTCTTTCAACACCTTAAAGATTTCAAAGCCTTGGTTGAGACACAGTCTAGAAAGAAGATCAAAGTCCTCTGAGCTGATAACAGGGGAGAATATGTAAATCATGACATCCATAATCTTTACCATGAGGCAGGGATTCAAATGCAACATTTAGTTCCCTATACTCCACAAAAAAATGGAGTTGCTTAGTAGAAAAAACCGATCTCTAAAGGAGATGGCATGTTGCATGTTGCATGCAAAGTCACTACCACAGAGACTATGGGCCGAAGCACTTAACTATGAAAAATACATCCAAAATAGATTTCCTCATAGATCTGTCAAGGATAAGACCCCCTAAGAGGCTTGGAGTGGCCTCAAACTAGAAGTGGCCCACTTTCGCATTTTTGGTTCACGTGCATGGGCCCGGATTCACTCTGAAAAGAGGAAGGCACTTGATCCACATAGCACTGAGTTCATTTTTTTTGGATACCCTAACAGTGTGAAGGGATATCAGCTTATTGATCTTGCCCTGGACCAACTCATCATTGAGCATAGTGTCCAATTTGAGGAATGTGTCTCACATGTACCTCAACAACCGCATGCAGGCACCTTCATTCTTCCACCTGTCCGAGATGATGAGCATGCACATGTTCTTCAGATGAGAGTTCTGATTCAAAGGACTCAGAGGATTCAAAGTTAGAGTTAGATTCAGTACATTCATATGCAGAGTCAGGGCATCCAGATGTAGTTGCAAAGCCAGAGAAAAGGCCCAAGTGGGCACAAACTACTCTTTAGGATGCGAGGGATCTCATAGGTGATCCAGCCTATACTAGGAGGACTCAATCTAATTTCGAGGAGCCTCCTGTTGCACTCACTGTCACTGAACCATTGCCTTCCAAGCATCCTTTATTGGTTCAATCTTTAGATCCACAATCTTATGGAGAGGCTACTGGAAATCCCTTTTGGGAATCTTCCATGCAGCAGGAGTACAACTCCCTCCTCGAGAACTAGACTTTGGATCTAGTTCCCCTTCCTTCTAGAAGGAAAATTATCAGATGAAGATGGGTCTATAGGACCAAGAGCATAGTGGATGGATGGATCAAGAGATACAAAGCCAGGCTTGTTGCCAAAGGCTTTCAGCAGGTTCATGGTATTGACTATGATGAGACCTTCGCTCCAGTAGTGAATATAGATTCCATTTTATTGGCCCTTGCCATTGTGGCAACCAAGGGATGCGAATTCCATCAGATGGATGTGAAGAATGCATTTCTTCATGGTGATCTCTCTAAGGAGATCTACATGGATAAGCCCCATGGATTTATGCAGGACTCATATTTGGTTTGTCGACTGAAGAAGTCACTTTATGGCCTCAAGAAGGCTTCGAGGGTATGGTATGCCAAGATGGACTCCTACCTATTGTCACAGAACTTTGTACATTGTAAATCAGACCTGAATGTATACATGCTCATGACAGTTGATTCACTTCTACTTTTAGATATGTATGTTAATTATATGTTGATCACTAGTTGCTCGACTTCAGTGATTGCTGCAGTCAAGAGGATTCTACCTGACAGTTTTTCGATGATGGACATGGGTCTGCTACACTTTTTCCTTAGACTCGAGATCAATCAGGATACATCAGGCATCAAATTGTCTTAGGCCAAGTATGCACGAGATCTCCTTGAGAGATTTCACATGAAAGACTGCAAGTCTGCTCCGACTCCTTTCCTATCAAAAGTCAAACTTGAGGATGGAGGGGAGACTCCACTGGTTGACAGCACACTATACAGATAGCTAGTGGGGATCTTGTTGTATCTCACACACTCTAGACTAGACCTCTCATATGAAGTTGGCGCAGTTTCTAGGTTCATGCAAGAGTCGCATGAGCTACATTGGAAAGATGCAAAGCGTATCCTTCGATATGTATAGAGCACCATTACCTTTGGGATTCATTATGAAATAGACTCTACATTAGATCTCATTGGGTTTACTTATTCCAACTGGGCTGGTGATAGCATTGATGGAAGGTCCACATCTGATTACTCACTCAGTCTTGGTTCTGGGCCTATCTGTTGGTCGAGCAGGAAGCAATATGCCATTGATCTGTCATCAGCCGAGGCAGATTACAGAGGGGTAGTTAACATTACCATTCAGGCTATGTGGCTAAAACATTTTCTCACTGAGATGGGCATTCAGTTTCATCAGTCGATTGTCATCTCATGTGACAACTAGAGCACTCTGAAGTTCTTGAGAGATCCAGTTTAGAGGCAGCTAATGAAGCACATTGAGATCCACATGCACTACATCCGGGACTTAGTACATGAGGCAATCATCGACTTATAGTTCTATCGTTCAGCAGAACAAACTACATACATTTTCACCAAGACCTTCACTGAGAAGAAATTTCATTCTCTGTGAGGTCATCTTGGAGTGAAGGACACAGTTGCCTAGCAATTGTAGTTCTTATTTTTACATACACT
>JZKD02S1672939.1:1039316-1062934 GCA_000966675.3 Picea glauca | reverse complement strand
AGAAAAGGGGATTTAAATCTAGGGATGTAGGTAGAAAGTAATTTCTATTCGGTCAAATCTGCATGCAAAGTATGAACTCTATTTGCTAGTCCGTAGGGTGTTTTTCCCAACAACAATGTGTAAATTATTCATTATTCATAACGGTTAATGAGAATTCTTCCATTATTTTTCTCCTTCTTCTTATTTCTCCAATTCTCTCTACAAATGTGTGTATTATTGTTTATCTAGATCTATTTTTTGCATGTTCAACACATTTACATGTGTTGCTAGGGTTTCAAGAATTTTATTTTAGGCAACTTGTTTTTCAACTAGTGGTTTAGTAACCACTGCCTCATTCGCTTTGTTTCTTAATATAATCTTTTTTTATGGAACACTTGTAGTATTTTTTTCTCTGGGCCTTAAATTATACTTCTGTTGAAGTTCTTTCATAATGGATTCATTGATTCCTTGATATGCAGACTCTCCTAGGTTATCTAGACTTTACTCATTACTAAACATGGGCTCTTGGTATAGAGATATTTCATAATCCTATCTAGTTATATGAGTTTATTGGTCTTCGTCACTAAGGATTTTTATATCCTCTTCTAGCCCCTCATAATTATGCATATCATCTCCTATAAAAATATTCGTTTTAAAAGGACCTTGTATTTTTTTATCTTCATTTTTTACTTGTCTTTGTTGGGTCTCGGGGTTAGGATTTCTCCTGAAATATTTTCAAGCAAATGGATCAGGTTTGGCTTGGAATAGTTCCATTATAGAAATTTTTTTTGACAAATATTTGATTATATTAGCCATGTCATCCATTTTTTCTTCGGTAGACCTCCCAGATCCGGAGGGCCCTACTTGTTCCCTGAAGCATTTAGGTTCTTTAGATCATGTCTCAACCTTGGCTTTTAGTTTACCAGATGCCATCATGTTTGAGTCAATTTCTATAGCGTCGTATTGCATCCCTATGAGGGTAGCCGGTCTTCTTTCTCTTAAAAGCATAGAGAAGTCTAGTTCAAAATCCCCTACGAAAGTCACCTTCACTGCAGGTTGAGAGGGTTTAAATTTTGCTGGAATCTTATGACAAAGTTTGTTAAATATCTGAGTAAATTATAGAACCGACTCAAAGTTCTTATTTCTCAATGCCCCAAATTCAGTCAAGTAGTAAATATGGTCTTTCATTTCTCTCCACTGTCTTAAAAAATCATTTTCTAAATCATCGTAGGACCGAAGGGATCCTACCGGGAGTCCTTGAAACCAGATTCTTACTTTCCCTTTGAACGTTTAAACTAAAATCCTGGAATAAACATCTTCATGCTCAATCCCTAATATATCATCAAATTGATCGAAAAAGGTGATATGCTCTGTGGCAGTTAAATCTCCTTCTCTCGTAAATTTTGGTAAGTTCTTCATATAATTTTTAGGTAAATCACGAAGGGCGAGGGCGAGGAACAAGGGAGTGTATATGGCCGCTACTTTTGAAAAAATCCTAGTGGGTGGAGGTTTTCCTTGACCACCTCCCCCTCCACCACCACCTCCTCCAGCGCCACCTCCAGCGACAGCCATTGAAAGTCTAGGGGATGAACTTCGGGAATTAAAAAGAGGGTTTTCAAAAAATTCTACAGATCGAAGTGGTGACCTTTCAACTTCCTCGGGATGCGACGAAGGGAAATATGGAAAATGATCATTAGGGAAAGTAAAGTATAGAAAGGGAGGGAAATGAAAACATGGATTGGTTTATTTAGAGTTACAAGATGTATATATAGGTGAACCAACAGGAGACAAATTGGGGTATAAAGTACGCTCTTCAGGATTTCAGAGAACTGAAAATTTTTCTTCAGGTGAGGATGGGGTAGATAGAAAAGTAATGATAGTGAGTATAGAAGAGGATCTTTTATTTAGATTGTTTGGAGAATCAGAAGTGTCAATTTCAATCTTTATTTTGGGTACAAATTCCTCCAGGTTCTCATGCCTAACCTCATACTGGCTATTCAAGGCCTCTATAGAGGGTGTTTGTTTAATATTATTTTCAGGGGTTGGTTCTTCAATCGGAACCTTAGTATTGACTTGTGTGATTTTCGATTGGTATTTCTTACCTGTCGATGTGGTAGTCGACTTGAGGTATTCCTTTGGTTTTAATAAATTTTTGGGATCAGATATAGGTGTGGTCTACCTATTGTCTGGATTTCTTTTGGTATTATTTCGATTAAATGCCATCTTATTTGTAGTGGAGTCACCAAGTGAAAATAAAAAATAGTTGTAATTTAGTTTTCAACCTTCATTCACTATCAG
Organism: Picea glauca; assembly: GCA_000966675.3. Classification (NCBI taxonomy): domain Eukaryota; kingdom Viridiplantae; phylum Streptophyta; class Pinopsida; order Pinales; family Pinaceae; genus Picea; species Picea glauca. The sequence goes on along the minus strand of JZKD02S1672939.1, from coordinate 1,060,657 downwards.
AGATAGAATCTCACCTTGTCGTTCTCCTAGGGAAAAATAACTTTGTTTCTTCATCCCTGGCAACGACGCCACAAATATGTTGTTCCTGAGATTAAACTTAAGGCTCAAAGAATAATGTCAGGCATCATGATTGTTTTTGAGTTTGTTTTAAAGTGTTTTTTCTACCTTAGTTGTATGAGAAAAATTCCTTAAATGAAATTAACAGTTTGACAGCACAGAGGTCGTACTTCATATCTGAGTCAAAATTGCAATATCGAATGGTATGAGATGAAAATAGAAAACTGTAAAACATAGCAGGGCATCAATTACTGAAGAGTTCTACCTTGTTTTCAGTAGAGGAAAAGAGATAGTGTAACCTTGAATAATGCATAAAATGCAGTAATCTACATAGCAAGCAAGTCTTGATTTACTCACAATAAATGCAGAGGAAAAGTTGCTTACTTAATAAATTAATAATACCTTGTGATTACAGTAGTTGTTGTACTAAATTGGAACCAAACATTTATCAAGGAATACATAAAGGAATGCTCAAAATGGTCTCAACTCAAAATGGTTGGACTTTTCATAATTCTGAAAATACTAACCTATATGAGTCATATTCAAATGTTTTATCATTTGTTTCCATATGTGTTGGCTTTCCCGTATTTGACACATTGGATGCAACTGCTCACTAATTGTACCACCAACCCAGAAGGTGCAGTTGCCTCATTTGCTTCAAAAATGTATAACTTATTTTCTATGTGGGGAAACCTTTTCTGTATCTTCTTTGCTCCCAAATATGCGTCCTGTAACTCCATGCTTGGACTTAGTATCCATTCTTTTATTTGGATAAGATCAATTTGGTTCATTTACTGGATGATCATCATGGCCTCTTCTTTTATTGTCCTAGAGTTACATTGGTTCCTTGCTATGTCAATATTCCCCAGGGATTCAGAGATATTATTTCCTTCAACATCAAGTAGACCTTTGTCTAGTGAAGATATTTCTTCTAGACAAGCTTTGTGTACCTCTCTGGCCAATATTTTTCTTTCGGCAATATTTGATTCCCAGGACTTCAAAATTATGTTACATTTGGTTTTCTAAGACAGAGACAGTTGAGGAGCTGTCGATACATAATCTTTTGTTACTAGAAAGATAGCCTTTTGAAACTAATCCAGAGTTGCACGAGCTTCCCTTTATTTAATGTAAAAGTTATTCAAGGAAAGGTCTACCACCCAATAACAATTTTGAATGGCTTCCACTTTTGTAAAATGATTTTGTTGGGTTGATTCCGGCTTCTCATGTACTTCCAATGCTTGAGCTTGGAAAGCTTCCATATCTATTGTTGTAACTTCAGCCAAGTATATATTGGCTTGTAGTTTCTTGGTTAATTCTTCTTGCTAAGTGACAAACCCTTTGTTGTCCTATGAGTTTTGATGGAGCTCATCGAGGTTAGATTTCAGTTGTTGGATCTGATGTCTTTCATCGGCTATGAATTGTTCAAACTGTTTGCTCATATTATTTCTGACATCCCTTTCCATGGTCGTCATCTTGTCTTGCAACTGCCTTACCAATAGATTTCTCTGTTTCGACTAATTCGCTAGATTTTCTACTAAACATTGATTGGTCATGGCAAAGGCACCTAATGAGCCTGCTATTTCCCTAGAGAATTTTGTATCATGTAGACCCTATCCATCATACAAAATTATTTTCCTTTTGACTATTGTACCATATTTTTGATGCACTTCTCTTTTAGTTATGGCCCTTCTCTTCTTACTGAAAAAGAAGTATGAAGGAGGCATTTCTTTGGCTGAAATCAGAGTAAGGTCCTCTATAAATATGACTTGGTCATTGGGATTTCCTTGACTTGTCTGTAAAGGTGTTAATGACATAATGGGGCTACCTATCTCTGTGGACGGTTGTTTCTTTGTTATGTTGGTATCTGGTTTATCTAGTGTAGACAGCGATGTATCCTCTCCCTTTTTTTGAAAATTTTCAAGATGAGCTATTGTTTGAGTGCTTGGTGGGTTTGGTAATGAAGTCTCCACTCTCTGCATTGAGGCTTCAACATTCTTTGGATTTTCCTCAATACTCTTTTGGCCAGAAATTCCTGCCTCTAATACTTGAGGCGTAGCTTCGTATGTAGATGAAGGTGTTATTGGCTCCCCTTGTAATACCTTTGGAAAACTATTCTTTCTATGCTTCTGAAAATTGTCGAAATTGGCTAATTGATCAGGAGACAGAGTTCAGAATCTACTCAATACTTCCTCATATGACCTGACTCCCCTGAATATTTCATCCTGAGGGGAAATCTCATGCACATACTTCCTTAAATTGTATTGAACCAGGTGAGATTCCACAATATTATGGGGATCGTGCCTCTTAAACTTAATATCAACTAACTTGATGTCTTCTAGAGCCGCAACCTCTTGGCATACCAACCGATCTAGTTAAAAATTTTGGAGAGCATGTGGGGAAACCACGCACCCAAAAACCCTGATATAGGAAACGTTTTCCTCAATATACCAGTTTGCTATTTTTCCCAGGTTATCCATGATTTTGTCTGAAATTATGGGAGCTGGGAAATTGTATAGGGTGATATGAATCAACACCACTGCATAATGACATATTTCATAGAAGAAATATCTAGCTTTGTCATCCCACAACTTGGAGTGATAGAAATGGATAGACTCGGCATTGGTCGGGTTCCAACTCCAGCTCATCAGAGGTTAAGGAGCTTTTAACAAAAGTGCATCCATGATGTATGCTGACATGTAGAAAAAAGCAAGTTTCCCTTTGGAATTTTCCAATTGGTACCATGTGATTTCTTTGGCTAGGCTGCATGATAACATCTTGGCCTAGTTGAAAGAATATCCCTCAACCACTTCATGCATAATTGGTACCCATGCCAGCAGAAAATGAGAGGATTCCTTTTTCCTGAATATCCTACATAGAAACATAGCCACATAGATCATATGGCCATCTAACGATGCTATGACATATATGATGTGAGTGTCGGCTCTGAATTTCTCAAGATGCCCCCACCAGTCCTTGATTAAATCAGGGTATTTTTTCTCATACTGTGTGCACTATTGTTGGTCAAACTCCATTATGAATTCAACATTGTAACTATATTTAAAAATGGGGGATAATTTATACATTACTTGTATATGCTCTAGTCGAAAAGACCCTACAACAACCTTTTGTGAATTGCAAGTGCTCCTGGTTGAAATGTCGACATTCTCCAGGGCCCAGCCTATCATGTTGTTATACAACATGAGCCTTGGCCACACAACCATGTTGTGTATATCTGACTCAGCTATATCCTTGATTTTAGTCGCATGGGTTTCAATTACTTCATCGCCTAAATCATCTAGGCAATTTATCAACTCGTGTTGTATAATATCGAACACCTATGTCTAGTATTTCACGGTATCTATGGATCTCGGTGAAGTGTCTGAGAGAACATATGTGTTCAAATTTATGCTCTCACCATTTGCTTTATCCATTTTTGGTGGTGCCATGATATTAATGAAATCAGAATTGTGTTACCTGCTACAGGATAATGTGTGAGCTTATGCAGCTGGCTTAAAACTTGCTATTTTGCGAGAATGAAAATATAATTCAAAATCCAATATTTTTATTCACCTTAAGCATATTGATTTACGAGTACCTTTACTGACGAAAAATTAATTTACCTTAATGAGGAAATCTAGGCAGCGATCTGCAATCTATATTAAAATCATTGTCATTGATTTGTGATTAATGCCATAAATATTGGTGGTTCGTGATCGGGAACTTGGATGAAACAGGTTTGAAAATTCCCGAATCGAAAACTCATGAGAAATTAATTATGAGATAATATTGTTTAAGATATTAATTAATCATGTTTAACTTTAAACATTTTTGGGTATTCGGGCTTCAAGATTTTAATGAGTAGCTTGAGATAGAATCCCCGAAACCTGAAACCATGAAATGATTAATTATGGGATAATTGTTTTTATTTTTTATTAACCCCTTTTAATTTTGAAATGTTTCGAAAGTTCAGACTTCGAATATTTCAATATGTGAGGGATGATAAACGTCTAAACTTCCAAAGTACGAAGTTATTAACCGTCTTTAATCGATATTAACTTAATTAATTAAGATTTGATATTTCAGGATTTTGTCGCTTCGTGGAATTGAAAGTTAGTTCTTTATTATATTCTTGAAAGGCTATTACCTGTAGTGATGTGTCCAAGATGACATCATTTTAGATGACGTGTCGAGGCTGGGGGGTGCTAAGTGCTAATTAGAATCATGTGAATCTTTAGATTGAAAGCTCAGAGAAAGGTGCCACGTGTTGACTCAGGGAAGATTTAAAACATACATGTTTACCATGAAACATGTCTTTCAAAAGTTGGTGAAAAAGTGATAACAAATATATTCGGGTTTCGGACTGTTTAAAGTTATGACTTGTTGAAACGCCTGAAGCGCAAAGCTTTGAAGAAGACACTAGCAAATTATCTCTTTAACCATTTGGCGGCTCCACAAATACTAAGATATTTAGGATCGTTCAATTATATGGAAGACTTCATCAATGACATATATCATGCATGTCTTACTCTTATTTAACCAGGAATGAAATTTATTCAAAGTCCAAAAGTTTAGAAATATATATATGGTCCAACACTCCCCACATCCTAATAAGGGAAAAGGAATCCCCAACCCACACAGCAAGAGATAGAGAAAAGGGGGCCACTCTCAGGACAACCAATCCAATCCACAACAAAAGAAGGGAAATAAAAAGATGAAGAAGGAAACAGAAAAATGGTGTGAGTACCATAAAATCCCTTGGCACAACACTGAACAATGTTGCTCCAAGTAGTCACTCATGGTCGATATGAAGGCTTCCAAGTTAGAGGCCAATTTTGATTTTGAATCAAATCCTGAAGGAGGGAAGAAGATTATCGATGCTAAACCCAGTGCCACTGTCACTACCACCAAAGTCTGACCAAGCTAACCAGAAGAACCAGAGAAAGGGGAATGACTCTTTCACACACAAATTCTAGTAAAGGGAGATTCACCTCATTTCATTGTTGATAGAGGCAGTCAGAAGAACCTAATTTCAACAAAGGTCATCAAGCAGCTATACTTGCCAATGACACTACACCCACAACCCTACACTTCCAGTTGGCTTTGCCAAGGAAGACATCTTTGTGTTAGCCAACTGTGTCATCTACCCTACGGCATCAAGCCTTTCAAAGATGAGGTATTGTGTGATATTTATCCCCTTGAAGTTTGTGATGTTCTTTTAGGAAAACCATATTTGTGGAAGTGTCATGTTGTGTATGAGTCTAGACCCCACAGTGTTATTATTATTTTGGGTAGAAAATTGTACAGGATACTAGAGGTAGCATTGCTTACCACTATTTCTTTAATCTCTGCTAAGCAATGTAGTAAGGTCATTTCATATATCGAGAAGTTTGTCTTCTTTGTGATCTGTTCTCACAGTAAGAAGAAGGTCATCGACACATCTGTTGACTCTACACAAAGCCTCTCTTTACAGCTGGAGCAAGTGGAAAATATCGTGGAAGAATATAGAGACATCTTCTCCTCACCCACCGGGGTACCGACGCACTACCAAGTCAAGAATCTAATTGATATTACCCCCAATTCACCTCTACCTAATGGACCAACCTATCATTGATCGCTATTGGAAAATGACGAAATCAGGTGTCATATCCAGAATCTTATTCAAAAGGGGAACATCAAGCCTAGTTCCTCCCCTTGCAAAATCTCAATTGTACTGGTCAAGAAGAAGGATGGGACTTGGTGACTCTGCATTGATTACAGGTCCTTAAACAAAATCACAGTCAAGAACTGATACCCAATTCCCAGGATTGATGACCTTCTTGACCAACTCAAGGGGAAAAAGTTCTTCAACAAGATTGACCTCAAGTCTGGCTACCACTAGGTTCCCAGTGAACCAACCGATGTATGGAAGAAAACCTTCAAATCTAAAGAAGGTATCTTTGAATGGCAGGTCATTCTCTTTGGCTGAACAAATGCACCAACCACTTTCATGAGGTTGATGGATGATGTACTGAGACCCTTCACTAACTCTTTTGTGGTGGTATATTTGGATGACATCGTCATCTTCAACAGAACTTGGGAGGAGTACATGCGGCATATTCAACAGGTTCTAAGCACTCTGTAGCAACACAAGCTATATGCCAACCTAGAAAAATGATCTTTTGGCATGAACAGGGTCCAATACTTGGGATAAACTTTTGATGAGCATGGGGTACATGTTCATCCAGCTAATATCCAAGTCATATGTGACTAGCCAGCCTTGACCAAACTAACTGAGCTTCAAATATTCTTGGGACTTGCCAACTTCTGCTGATGGTTCATGTTGGGATTCTCCCATATTGCATGGGCCCTCGAAAAGGTGACCAATGGAGGTGGCAGGGAAAATTTCATGAGGGGGAAGGAACAACAATGAGAATTCAATGATATAAAGCATCACTTGTGCTCAGTTCTAGTACTCTCCTTTCTCGATCTGCAACAACCATTCGAGATTGAGATTGATGCATATGAATATGTTGTAGGTGCAATTCTCACTCATCACAGTCTTCTGGTGGCATACCATAGTGAGACACTCTTAGATGTTGTTCGAAAATACCCCACCTATGACAAGGAAATGTATTCCATTGTACAAGCTTGTCATCAATGGAAACATTATATTCTGGGAAAGGATACAATCATCCACACTGATCACAAGCCTTTGTAATTCATACAAACACAGGGGAAATTGTAGGATGACCTCCATCAAAAGTGGTCCACCTACCTGCAGCAGTTCCATCCCAACTTCGAGTATAAGACATGGATCTTAAATCATGTCGTTGATTTCCTTAGTCAACCTCTCGTGGCTACACTCACCACTATGCTCCATTCCTGTGGACATGAGGCATTTGAGTGGCCCCAACTTTATTATCAATATCTAGACTTGGCCACCACCTATCAGGTCTTGGGTACATGTGCGGCTATCATTGATTTTCACATTTAGGATAGACTATTATGCCATCTAGGCCATCTCTATGTTCCTACAAGAGAGGGTGCAAATATGACTTGGGAATCTCACTACAATCAAATGGCAGGACATTTTGACATGGAGAAAACTGTGGCCATTCTTCAGAAACATTTTGATTGGCCAAAAATTTGACAGGACGTCATCAAGTATATCTGATCTTGCATTGCTTGTGCCATTTCCAAGCCAACCATCAAGAAGCAAGGCTTATACACCCCTCTTCCTACTCTCGAGAAGACTTGAGAATCCATATGAATGAATTACATGTCTGGCCTTCCATCCACCAAGCAGGGAAATGATTGCGTATTTGTGGTCATTGATCAGTTTTCAAAGATGGCCATCCTCATAGCCTGCAAGCAGAATATCACAGCGAAAAGTACTCCCAAGCTCTTCTTAAAACGAGTGTGGGTCCATTTTGGGATACCACAGACCATCATCTCTGTCTAGGACGATAAGTTCCTTAGCACATTTTTGTCGAGTCTCTAGTCAATGTTGGACACCAAGATCACTAAATCCAATGCTTTCCACCTCCAAAGAGAGGACCAAACAGAGGTCTTCAATTAGATGATTGTGCACATCCCGTGCATGTACAACTCTAAGAATACATGTACATGGGATGAGAGCCTCCCCTATGTTCAACACAATTATAATAGGGCTTTCCATAGCTCCACCTACCATAGCCCATTTCAAGTGGGGTGGAGATTCCAACCCTTGAGTCCCATTGATGTTGCACTACCTCCTGCCACTACACAGACAGACTCTTCCCATGTTTAGTATTAGACTGACAAAGCCACCGGATTCATTGAGTGGATTCAACACATCCGCCAACAAGTCTAAGAGATTTTACAGAAATCCAATGCTAAGTACAAAAAGTGCCATGATCAACACAGTGTATTGCACCAGTTTCAGGTTGGCGGCAAAGTTTGCTACATTTGAGGAAGGAGCATCTCTCAGGGCCCCATCAGAAGCTCCACCCACTTTTCTATGGGCCTTACACTATCACCAAGGCTATGGGTAGCAATTCTTTTGAGCTCAACACTCCACCCTGCTTTGGCCTACACCCAGTTTTCAATGTGGACCTCCTTCAGCCATATTTTCCACCATTATTGGACACCTTAGAAATCCTAGAACATATGACACCAAAAGAGATCAACCCTGACCACATGGAGCAAGCATCCACTGATCAGATAGTGGACACATAGGTCAAGGGAACTTGCCAACAGAGGATCCAGCCTTATTGGTTTTTCAAGGTCAAGCATCTCCTACACCAAGGCAAGTGGCTCACCTGGGGCCAAATATAGAAGAAGTTTCTTCACCCGATGGGGGAACTCAATGCAATGGAGACCATTGCTTCCTAAGAGGGAGGATTGATCCATGTGGATATTGGTGGCCACCCACCTATTCCAACTGGCTCCTCTTGTTTGTTTTTAGTTCAACTCATTCTTCTATACTTCTTTGTAATTGTGGGTTCTACACTTCTGTGGATGTTTGAAGCCCTACACATGTTCCATATGGATACTTGCAAGATACTAGATATAATAAATACGTAGAAAAGAAATAAAATGCTAGAAATGGCAGAATAACAGTAATATAACCAACATAATCTCCACAATAACAAAAAAATGATATAAGAACAACAACATAAATAGCACTTTGATTCAGACAATAATGTTCACAGGCCTCTTCGAGGGGGAAACCTCCAGTCGAGCAGTGCTTTGTTACAATAATCTCCAAGCTAGGTTTTTCATACCCTCGACCCTTATTTATACTAAATATGTCTATCAAGAGAAGCATCTAGAGGAAGATCCTTCTAGAAGTGGAAGCTTCTATTAGGTCTTCTTACATTTTCCTTATTCTATTTTATTGAAAGGCCTTATTAATATTGACCTTTATTACATATGAATATATTTATCTACCTATGTGCGGGTTAGGACCCTAACATGTCCACCCCCTTAAAAACAGCCTTGTCCTCAAAACTTGAGATGTGGAAACAACTACACAATGGTAGTTGGTTCCCAAGTGGCATCTGCTGGAGTTGTATCTTTCCATTGGATGAGAACTTCCTTGATGATTCTCTGACACGGGCGATGCTCATGCTGGTCCAAAACTGCTTCTAGCTGTAGCCAAATGGATCCTTCTTCAGCTAACTCTGGAAGGTTGGTTTGAATTTGGCACCTAGTTCCAATCACCTTCTTTAAGCATGAAACATGAAAAACAAGATCTAGCTTCGAATGACTGGGCAGAGCTAACTGATATGCGACTTTTCCCACATGCTTGAGAACTGTATAAGGACCATAAAATTTGGGCGCTAGCTTCTGACAATGCTCGGCCTTGTGGGAATTTTTCTTATATGGTTGCAGTCGTAGAAACACCTGATCCCCTTTTGTAAATTGACGTTCAGAACGAACTTGATCTGCTTGTTGCTTCATGCGATTATGTTCCATGACCAAGTTCTCTTTAAGGGTAAGAAGAATATCCTCTCGAACTGTATGTGTTTGGTCAACCGCCTGGACCTTCAAGGTACCCGGTAAATATGAGAGAATTGAAGGTGGATTCTATCCATATACTTCTTCAAAAGGAGTCATGCGAGTAGTTATATGGTAGGAAGTGTTATACCACCATTCGACTAGGGGTAACCATTGAGCCCACTAATGTTATTTTTTAGAGGCAAAACACCTCAAATATGTTTCCAAACACTTGTAGACAACTTTCATTTGACCATCAGTCTGGGGATGATAAGATGAGTTGGGATGCAATTGGGTGCCTTGTAGCTTAAACAATTCTTGCCAAAAATTGCTTGTGAAATTTGGGTCACGATCAGAAGCAATAGAGTGCAGCATGCCATGAAGCTTTAAGACCTGGTCCATGAAAATTTGAGCCACCGTGGATGCAATAAATGGGTGTTTAAGAGCATAGAAATGAGCATACTTGGAAAGGCAATCCACAACCACCATTATGATTGATTTATTCCCCGATTTGGGTTAGTCGGTAATAAAGTCCATAGAGATATCCTTCCAAATAGTAGGTGGAATTGGAAGCGGTTGTAGTGTGCCCAGAGATTTGATTGTTTCTCCCTTGTTGCATTGACACACCTCACATTCAGCGACAAAATTACGAATGTTCTATTTCATACCATCCCAGAAAAAATAACGTTTGACCTTGTAATTGATCTCATAATCATATCCAAAGAGCTTAGTCACCCATCTTTGTTACTCCTGGGAGGAAATGCATTGTTCTAGAAAGTACTTGAGGCTTTCATGGTCGATCTTAATTTGGAATAATTTCCCTAAGAGATAAGGGTGCCACAGATCAACGACATGCAGAATAGCCAACATTTCCTTTTGATAAATGGGTTTGCCCAGATTCCTTTCAGACAATTTCTTGCTAGTGAAGGCCAAAGGTCGACCCTCTTGCATAAGGACAACGCCGATTCCTTTCCCTGAGGCATCACTATCCAACACAAAGGTATTTGTAAAATTAGGAAGGGATAGAACCAAAGTGGTGCACATGGTTGTCTTCAATGTTTGAAAATCTTGAGGAGTGGCTGGAATCCAAGTGAAAGAGTTCTTTTTGAGGAGAGCCATGAGAGGTGTTGCAATCTTTCTGTAGTTCTTAACAAACTTGCGATAATACCCTGTTAAGATCAGAAATCCACGCAATATTTTGAGAGTCTTTGGGTGTGGCCAGTATTTCATAGCTTCAATATTTTTCGAGTCCACCCTGCTGGTATCCTTGCCAACCAGATGACCCAAGCATTCTACTTCTGAGGCACCAAAAGCACATTTAGACTGTTTCAGGAATAGTTGGTGCTGAGAGAGTAGATGGAGAACTTGATCCACATGAGTAAGATGGTATGTCCAGGTTTCTCTATAGATCAGGATATCATCAAAGAAAACTCAGACAAAATGATAGAGAAAGGGATGGAAGATATGATTCATGAGGCTTTGGAAGGTGGAGGGGGCATTACACAAGCCAAAGGGCGTGACCAAAAACTCATAGTGGCCCTAATGAGTGCAAAAGGTCGTCTTGGGAATGTCTGCCTCTTTCATATGTATTTGGTGATAGCCCAAGCAAAGATCAAGTTTAGTAAAGAATTGGGCGCCACTCAATTCATCCAGGAGGTCATCAATGATAGGAATGGGAAATTTGTCTTTAATGGTCAGTTTATTGAGGGCACGGAAGTCAGGAAACATTCTCCAAGAACCTACTTTCTTCAGGACCATGACTACAGGAGAAGAGTAAGGGCTCATTCTAGGATGGATAACACCTACATTAAGGTGTTCCTAGACCATTTTCTCAATTTCATTTTTTTGTGAGAAGGGGTGGCGATATGGACGGATATTGGGAGGAAGGCTTCTAGGTACAAAGGGAATGGAATGATAATGAACACTGCGGGAAGGAGGGAATCCTTGGTGAGTGGAAAATACCATTTCATGTTTAGAAAGGAGGGTTTGGAGGTCATACAGTACTGGGGGTGTCTCCGTTGCTTATATGGCATGGAGTTGGGCAATGACACCAGAATGAACTTTTTTTAGCATATTTTCCATGCGATGTGAACTAATGACCTCAGGTGAACCAGCAGTGTTGCCTTGGAATTTATATTGGTGGCCTTCCTGGTTGAATTGCATAGTTAATGCCTTAAAATCCATGAGAATGGAACCCAATGTTCTTAGCCAGTCTTCACCCAACACAATGTCACAACCACCCATGTCGATAGCAAACATATGGGATTTTGAGGTGGTAGTCATGGGTTCTACTTTGGGAGGGTCTGAGGGTGTGGTTATGTCAATGATTTCAAGTGACTCAGACATAAGGGGAGTTTCAACATCCTCTTTCGAAATATCCTTAGAGATGGCCATAAAAATATTTTGTTTCTTACACTTGTGGCTCGGGAAATATTTGTCATCGCAATTATAACAAAGGCCATTGAGTTGACGTTCAACCATTTCAGCCTTGTTCAATTTTTGGATCTTTAATGTTGTGGAGGGAGTAGTGGGATTTACAGGTTTAGGGCGAGGGATAAAGGAAGGTTTACGATTTTGAGAGGATACAACTTGTTGTGATTCTTTATCTTTTTTAGTAGCCTCCACCCAAATCGAAGGCCAAGCCATGAGGAAATGGGCCTGAATCTCCTCCTTGAGGCCACTGATAAAACACTCTCGAAAGAAAGCATCAGTCATGACCTCTGTTCAAAAATCTAGGCGCTCAAATGCAGCTATGAAGTCTTCCACTGTTCCTAATTGTTTCAGCTTTTTCAAATGGCCCAAATGGTTGGTGTTAGTGTCAAAGCATTCATAAATATCTACCACAAATTGTGTCCAAGCAATATACCCTTGACGAGAATTTTTTCTCCATTGCCACCATTGCCAATGTTCTTGATCTAGATATAGAACACCATACCAGAGTTTGGCCAAGTCATCTGTAATGTTGTATAAATATAAGTAATGTTCATGCGTGTATGAATCCCTCAACCGCGGGTTTATGCGCGTAATGACAAATCTCTGTGGCTTAAAGGCATCGGAATACGTCTCTACCCTGAAAAAAATTCCCACAATTTCTGCCAAGGAAAGTGCTCTGATACCACTTGCAAGATACCAGATATAATAAATACTCAGAACATAAATAAAATGCCAGAAATGGCAGAATAACAGTAATATAACCAACATAATATCCACAATAACACAGAAATGATATACGAACAACAACAGAAATAGCACTTTGATTCAGAAAGCAATGTTCATAGGCCTCTTCGAGGGGGCAACCTCTAGTCGAGCAACACTCTGTTACAATAATCTCCAAGCTAGGGTTTTCATACCCTCAACCCTTATTTATACTAAATATGTCTATCAAGAGAAGCATCTAGAAGAGGATCCTTCTAGAAGCAGAAGCTTCTATTAGGTATTCTTACATCCACCTTATTCTATTTTATTGAAAGGCCTTATTAATATTGACCTTTATTACATCCAAATATATTGATCTACCTATGTGCGGGTTAGGACCCTAACAATACTGGTGTCCTCTCACCTAATCCAACATGCTTATTTTGTATGTTTTCATGTCAACACATCTTGTTGTACTTCTAGGGCCGTTTTGGGGCCCTCAACATTGTTTTTTTGGCTCGCCATAGTCAAATTGTAGACAGAGTAAGAGTTTGATGGCTTAAAGTGTATTTCTCTGAAATACCTTTCCAACGAACTATAACATGCCTAAAATAGAGGTCGTATGCAAAAGTTATGACTCTGGAAAGTTGAGGTACCAACTTACCCATAGGGGGCCACATGACTTTTGGTGTTTCATCATCTAGGGTTAGGTTTTTGGATGTCTATATCTGACTTTGGAGTCCACCCATTCCTATATAACAAAGGCTATGCCATTGTATTTCTCACCTCTTGCTTACAGACTTTGGGCTCTGGTTGAGTATTCCCGTCCTAAGGTATACTAATGTTAATTTTTTACTTAGCTATGTAATGGTATTGTTAAGTTCTGTTGGCAGCCATTTTGCATTTTTATCTTTTCCTTATAAGTTTCCTACAAAAGGGTTTTGAACCCTAAATACTCATCGCAATCTTTTAAATAAAACGACATGATTATCTTGCGCATTTGCACACCTGCTTTTCATTTTCATTTTCACGACCGAAAGCGTGAAAACTTAAAGTTGGAAGTCATGTCGATGGCATTAAAATTGTCATTGGATTATTACAAATAATCTTGTTCATGTGGTCTTTTACCTCTAATGCAATAATGGTCACACAGTTTCCAAGACACCAAACCTTTACTCACTTTGCATTTTTGTTAAATGTGACTTCATTTTATAAATTCATGGTGCAATGATTTTTGGTGTCTTTGATTAAATCCTTGAAACAATGGTGGTACGATATTCTATTGTTTTTTATCAAATCCTTGGTGTAATGTCTCATACAAACGCATACATTTTATGATCAAATCCTTGGTGCTATATCTGAAATGTTGTTTTGTTTTAAATCATACACATACTATTGTTGACCAATTGTTGATTATGAACATAATGGTTTGCAAATAGTTATTTGATATTTGGATTGTGATGTGAATGATTTTAATTACCGTCGATTGTACATATCGATATGAGTGCTTTGCATGGTTTTATTTCACTCCACCACCCACGCACGTATAGTCATTAATGTCTACCTTGTATCTCGGGATACCTCTATCTGTTTTAGGGAAACCTGTGAGCATTTGGTCCTGTGTCTACCTTGTCCAGCCCTCTCACCATTTACCCCAATTGTGTGCTCTCTCCTATGGCCCCTGTAGTGAGCATAGAACCTAATGGCATCCAAACACTGTTTTTATTTGACAATGCTCGTGAGGACTTGGAGAGTAATGGCTAGTTAATGTTCATCCAAAAATTTGAGGGTTTCAACCTCATGGTGGCTCAACAGTTCGCCATCACATTCGATGGAAGTAGGGCCAAGGTTGGAGACATATAACTTGAATTGAACGAAGAATTCCTCAGTTTAGCCATGGGTTTACCAGCTAAAGGGCAGATATGGTTTAAGAATTCGAAGGTGGATGAAGTGTCATGGCCGCTCTTGCTTACATCGAGGAAAATTGTCAGTTGTGACAGAGGTATGCCAGTCACTGCTCTTAAATCTAGGTGGCATGATTTATTGGCCATTGCTAATCAATTTGTGACTTGTGAAGATCGTTATGGTTTGGTGTTTCTTTAGCATCTCTGTTTGCTTATGAATTTCATGGATTTCCCTTTGAATATGCCTCACTACCTCCTACACAGTATGTATAAAATGTCTAAACAATTTAAGAGGGAAAAGGATGATTCTGGCCTTTTCCACCACTATTTGATCAAAATCGTTATTGTCCATCAGTGGAGGCTGAGTGGTGACTGTTGGCAAGATTTCCTATCAAGGAATGGCTTTTCCACTCCTGAGTATGTTCAAGTGGACAAGACCATGGTCACTGAAACCCTTATTGGGCCTGCCATGCCACCTCCTACCCTCCTATCCGCTGTCAAACCCTCAACCTACTCTGATGCTGACCTACTCGATGCCATGCCTAATTCATATTCAAAAGACAATGCTAATACTGTTAAGAGGCATGCAAGAAAAAATGGGAAGGGTAATACAGATGTCAACAGCAAGGGAAAGAAAGCTGCAGGCTGGGTGTCTAGGTGCACTCAGAACAAGCCCAAAAAAAACACAGACCAGAAGGCTATTCTTTTGAGAGAAGATTCAGACTCTGGGATTGAACGCTTTTTGACCGAGGAATACCCGTACTCTCATGGCCTCTGTTCTGTCGAACCCTATGACTATGTGTCCAACCTTCCACCCTGCCTTAATAATGACTCTAACTTCACCGGAATTAAGCTTGACAGTGGAAACCCTGGTAATTTAAAAGAACCCTCACCTGTAGTAACTCGGCCTGATCAACCACAGTGCACTCAATGCAACTCTTGGCTTGAAAAATACTACACATATATTCCTCTTTTGCAATCCAAAATTAAGTCCTTAGAGGACCAAGTGACAGTGTTGTCTAAGGAAAATGATAGACTCCAAGCCAACGATAAGAGGCATATGACCACGGGTTCTATCGTGTTCAGAAATGTTTAGGCAGCTACTGCCTTTGTTAACTCAAAGTTATCATGACCAAATCATATTCCTACAGCCAAGGTATGTTATTTCAACATCGATTTTTCAATGATTTGGTTTAAATTAGCATAGTCGATTGTGTTTGCTCTGAATTAGTTCTGTTTTGTTTGAATTGATTCAAAAAACGATTTTGTTTACTTCGAATTACCAAGAATGATTTCGTTTTGGATTGTGTTTGCATTGAATTAGTAAAAAATATTTCATTTTTAATTAGCATAAATGATTGTATTCGTTTTGAATTAGTAACAAAGAATTGTTTGATAGATCGCATACATTCATGTTACCATTCGATTGATTCAATACGATTTCGTTTGTTTTGAATTGGCGGAAAAGATTTGGCTTGTTTTAGCGTGAATGATTTGCTTGTTTTGAACTAGTAATAAAAGACTTGTTTGATTCACTGCATACATTTCTATTATCATTTGGATTGATTTAAAAAACTATTACGTTTGTAAATATGACCAGCTACAGAATCATGAGATTCTGTAGCTGGTCATAAAATTTGGATTTTTGTTGTTTTTACAATTAAAACACTATCTAAAATTGTTTATTCTTGTCTATCTACAGGTACACTCGAATTTCAATGGGAATTGGATCTGTTGTGGTAGTTTAGAACATGCTTTTTGTTACATAGTTTTGGTTTAGGTTGTTAGTCTTAGGCAGAAATAGGAATCTGGGAGATTGTTCCCATATTTTTTGCAAACAACTTTTGATGATTCCCACAGGGATTGTTTCACCCTGTGGCCTTTAAATACTTATTATTTTTTGTAAACAACCCATCACTGTTGGGAGAACAAATACTATGGACTTATGATTATACAGACTCGAATAGAAGTGGATTTATTGTACGGCTTTAGCTTCAATTTATCTTACTTTTGTTCAAGTTTCTGTGCATTTTAATTTGTAGTAAAATTATTGACTACTTTAGATATCTAGATTTGTTATAGGTTGATGCGTTATGATTTAAATTCCGTCCATATTTGATGTATCTCATTTTATTCACAGCAATTACTCTATTTCATTTTAATGAATAGAAGGTTTATCTTCTCAGTTAAATGAACGGTCATGTACAAATCTTCGCACTGGGATTTATCTAATGTGATGATCTGTAAATTATAAGATTGCTATCGTTTTATGTCTTGTTTGTTTTGTCACTTGTATTCAAAGAACATTGTTGCTTCCTGTTTACAAGAAACTTGTGAAAAAATCTGGTGCGGATTTCTCCCATCAAACAGCTAAATCGAGTGTTGTGAACAAGACAAATAGGAAGCGTTACTTCAGTTCAGTTTGTTATTTACAATTTATTAGTTAAATAAATTCGAGAATTCTCAGTAGTTTAGATAGATATATATAGTACAGATTGTTATCTTAATTTCTTAGCTTAGTTAGTTTTCATTTCACTTCTTTCACAGAAAAGTTATAAAAATCCAAAAATAATAGCTTAGCTGTCATAAGAAAATTTACATATGATTTTTGCAAATTTAGATCAAAATTTGTATACTGTAAATATTGTACATATATAATTGAGATTTTAATTATGTTGATAGTTGAACATTTAAATAAGTAGAATGATTGTTTTATGATATTAGTTAGTAAACTGTATATATGTGTTTTAGATTTGTATATAATTTGTTGTAGCCGCTTTTTTTACTTAGATTAGTTTCTTTAGCTTAGTTTTTCTTTCATTTTCCTAGGACTTAGATCGGCCAACAGAGCCGCTAAACCCGTCAAGGTGAATCATTCCAAATGGCTTGGGTTAAGTAGACAACCCCTGACCAGATTCACTTCTCTAGTTGACGAGCGGTCAATTTCGCCCGTCAACAAATGGCGCTAGAAGGAGGGCCTGAAAATTATTAATGGCATGAGGTGGTCATAAGACTCCTCCATGACCCAACCGATCACCTATAGTGAAAATAAGTCGGTCAAATGACAACGTTTTCCCTCAAACAACAACCACATCAAACGACGATCTACGGATCACAGTTGAACCAGTAACCCCAAATCCTATAGGTGGTGACGTACAAGTGATTGTCCGTCAATCTCTCCTAAGAACACATAGTGCCTTCACCCGTCTGAGGCAACCCAACCAACCTTTGGACCAACCTTTAGATTTATATGATATCAGAGAACAACTTGGAGGCACTAACCTCACTTTAAACCCTACAGATCCAATCCTCACTCCTGCGGCATGAGGATCTAGAATACCACCCTCACCACCTCCTTCTTCCCCTTCTTCTTCTGGAGAAGAATCTTCTAACGAAGGCAGTTCCTCATCCCAGTATTCAACACCGCCCACACCAATGGACAACCAGAACAATCCTGCTAGACCTTGGCTCGACCAAGATGTTGTAGCCATACCCAGGCCTCAACATCCCTTACCCAAACATCTGGAGAAGTGGCTCCCCAAGTTTGACCCTGACTCTAAACAAATCATCGAAGATCACATTAAAAAGTTTATGTTATCCATTAGACTTCGTAATGTCAATCATGAAGACTTAGTCTATAGGTCGTTCCCCTATACTTTTGAGGGCAATGCCTCTACCTGGTACTTTACCCAGTAGCCCCATACCATCATGTCATGGGAGAAGTTCGAATCCTGCTTTCTAGAGAAGTTCAGAGACGATAAGTCCCCAGAAGTTCTAGTCATGGAGCTTTCTAGTCTAAGAATGAATCCCAAAGAGAAAATAAAAGACTTTAAGCAAAGGTTCTTAACGCTAAAAAATTGAATCCCTACAGATTCGATGCCTGCTGAGAATCTTATCATAGCATACTATACTAAAGCCTTACATCAAAGTATAGCCATTTGGGTAAAACGATCTAAGAAAGCCACATTGTTAGAGGCCTTCGAAGAGGCCAGTCAGATTGATAAGTACATCCTTAGCTTAAAAGACACTACTAGCAACGAAACAGAGACTAGTTCATCTTCCAAAAAGAAAATTGAAATCCTCCCTAGACCTGCTCAAAATAAAACACAACCTGAAAGCTCAGATTTAGAAAACTTAACAAAAGTTGTTCAAACACTGTCAAATCAAGTTATATATTTGAAAAGGATGGCCTAAGAATCTTCTTCGAACAAAGGGCCTTACAAACCCCCATTCAAGAAGCCTTTTCCCAACTGACCTAATCCAAATGCCGAGGGCCTAAATCTAGAAAGCTTGCAATTCGCTATTCAAACGATTCTAGAAGCCCAGGATAACTTGATGCCTCCTAAAACTTCTAAGGAAGTAGTTGAACAAGAGACAGTTGAAGAAGAAGAACCTTCTCTGAACATTTTTGGACACTTCTCGGATAGCATTTTTCAAGCTAATTTTGAGACAGTACATCCCTACAATACTAGGAGTAAAATAGCAAACAAATCTTCTTCTGAAAACACTACGACTTTGCCCCCAAAACAGTCTAAACTAGCTGAGACTAAACAAAGTCATGTAAACCCAAACTTAGATTATGATTTAGTTGAAGATCTAAAAAAGTTAAGGGCTAACATTTTTGTTTATGAATTATTAAAGTTTTTGTTTCTACTACAAAAAATGTTACGAAATATCGCAAAGAATAGCAAAAATGGTAATCTAAGCAGTAACAAGGTTCTTTAGAACAATCCAAAAGTTCCCCAAAAGGCTTCTGCTAAGAACAACTCTGATCCTCATGAGAAGGGAGGCCTTCGTGTAAATAATGTAACAAATGTAGATAAATTAGCTTTAGAGGCTGCGAGTAAAAATCCAAAAGCTTCCACCATTAGTACTCGCAGAAATGTACCTCCGTTTTTGTTAACTTTCGAAATCTTTAATAGAAATGTGCACAATTGTATGGTAGATTCAGGAGCATCATCCAATGTAATGCCATGGTCTATGTGTCAGAAGATTAATGCTGAAGTTGAACCATCCACCTTAAAAGTCATCCAACTTGATCAAACTAATGTTAAAGTTATAGGAGAACTAAGGAATGTTCTTATAAGATTATCGTATAATCCCAAAGTTCATCAAGTGATTGATATTATTGTTGTGGATACTCCAGAAGTTTATGGTTTGTTTCTAAGCAGAGACTAGTCGGAGTAGCTACATGGCTATTTCGTGACGGATTGGTCTCACATGTGGCTGGCCGAGGATGGAAAGCCCAACAAAATCAAGGTAAATCGTGAATGCTACCTAAAGCTCACAGTCACAGATTTAAATGATCCCAATGAACCATTTACACCTTTTTCCGATTCACCCGAAATACAAGGGATGGATACCTTTTTCGGCAACTTCATGGCCAAGACTTTTGCTATCACTAACCCGAAGCAACAGTCTCAGATTGTAGCATATAAGCGGCCAACAGTTTCTCCACAATGGCCTCATGCACTCGATAAAAATCAAATATGGTCTCTTTACTTTGACGAGTCAAAGTCCAAGGAAGGAGCTGGTGCGGGCTACATCATTATTGATCCAGCAGGTAACAAAACCTTGATTGCATGCAGGTTAGAATTTGAATGTACTAATAACACAATAGAATATGAGGCTTTATTGCAAGGTCTCAAAAAATCATTAAATATGAACGTTCAAAATTTGAGTGTCTTTGGCGATTCAGAAATCATAGTTAGACAGGTAAGAGATTCTATCCACTATTTATCCCTGCATCTCAAAAGCTACCAATCTGAGGTACGGAATTTGATGAATAAGTTTTTCACTTTTAACATAAATTCTATTCCTAGATTGAATAATTTGGAAGCCGATTTATTAGCTAACGTATCTTCGAAACTCTTTCCTGCAGAAGGCTTGTCCCCGAATGCATTCTCCATTGAACTGTTTTTCAGGCCATCCGTCCCTGACAACATCACAAATTGGAGAGTCTTCGACGACGACCAACAAATTATTAGTTTCCTTCATATGGAAGAAACTTTTCAAGGCGCAGTGATCGACGAATGCACTCATAACGAGAATATTTGGGATTTCACAGTAATACCAGATCCGAGATCTCCTGAATCTTCATCAAACTTGGTAAATTATATCCCTAAATCTGTAGTTAGATTAGAAAAAATTTATGATCTTCAAGACAAATTCAAAAAAACGGTCAACTGTAAAACAAATAGTTCCTCCTTATTATATGAAAAAGTAAACTTGGGAAATGATGACAATCCACAATGCATTAACTTAGGGGTGGGGTGTTCTGAAAAAGAGAAAGTCGTGTTTATTAAATTATTTAAGGAATTCAAAGATGTTTTTTCATGGACGTATGATGACCTAGAAACCTTTGATCCTAACATCATAAAACACGTCATTCCTATGAAACCCCAAACCTTGTCGTTTCAACAAAAGTTAAGAAAAATGCAGCCTAAACTCAAACCGACTGTTAAAAAAGAATTAAATAAAATCCTGAATGCTAAGATAATTTTCCCAGTTAGGCACACACAATGGGTCTCCAATCTAGTCCCTGTCCGGAAGAAGAGTGGTGAAATCCAACTATGCGTCAATTTTTGAAACCTTAATCGAGTGTTTGATAAAGACAACTACCTTGTCCCACCCATGGAACAGATCCTTCAATAGGTATCTGGTTCTGAAATATTATCCTTATTGGATGGTTTTTCAGGGTATAACCAAGTCCTGATGTCTCCCCCAGACCAACTTAAGACTACCTTCCGCACTCCATGGGGCACCTACGCTTATAGGAAAATGCCC
>JZKD02S1672939.1:997678-1014858 GCA_000966675.3 Picea glauca | reverse complement strand
TACTTTATATGATTTTGGAGAGAACCAAGGTCACTCTTAGGAGAAAGAAGGACTTTTGCTCAAGGGATGAATCCCAAAGGACTATGATTCAAGGAGATATTGGATAGGTGAGGAATAAATTTCATATAGAGATCAACTCATGTCAAAGGAGAAGGGAGAACAGGTTCAGCCACAGGAAGATTCGACAACTCGGAGCCACCACAGCAGGGTGGAGTTGTATGTGCTCCAAAGGTCACTGACGGTATGTGGGCCCCATTGAGGTAAGTTAGTACATCAACTTATCGAGGTTGTAATGTTTGCATACGATCTCTGGTTTAGGCATGTGATAGCCCGTTGGAAGGGTATTTTCAAGAACTACACATTATGCCATCAAAATATAACTATATTTATAGTTTGACTATGAAAATCCAAGAAAACATTTTTTAGGGCCCCAAAATGACCCTGGAAGTATAGAAAGATGTACTGACATGAAAACTTCCAAAATAAGCCAGTTGGAATAGGTGGGCATGCACCATTATCCACTTGGATGTTGTGTAGGGATTCAAGATAGCTCAAGAAGTGAATAAACCACAATTATAAATAAATTTCCCCATTATAGAGAAATGTGTTGAACTGAAAACTGTCAAAATGAGCTAGTTGTAATTTGGAACAGGTGGGTGGCCACCAATATCCACCTAGATCATCAAACCCAGAGCTTCTTGTTGCCAAAAATTCATGGAAAAATTGATGGAAATAATTAAGCATAAATAAATTTGAGGAAGAAAGTTAAGAATTCTAATTCACAAAATCTTGGAAAGCCAAAAATGCTTCTTGCAAACTCTCCATCGTTTCAAAATCTCTTGACTTTCAACCCTTGAAATATGCTTCTTTTTCTATTTTATAATATTCTCTTCATCTTCTTGAAGATTATTTAGGGTTAGGGTTAGGGTTTTATTTTCCCCTTTGTAAATGTGAACTCATATATTTGTGCCATTAAATGGGACCCACTTTAGAAGATCAAAAACTTGTTTGAATAAATGATTTTCCAAAACTAATTAGCTGCCAAGATAGAAAATAGTCTCTACTATAATTTAATGTTTAGGGAATTATAGTTATGATTCTATCCATGGAAACCAATTCCAAAGTTTTCTTCATGTATATATATTTCTTACGAGCTCTCGTTTACTCTATTTGTACATCAATATCATTATGGCCTCTAGAAGATATACAATCAATAACCATTGATTTATTCCTCACATGAATTCTCAACTCTTGATTTGTTGATTCCCCCCATTTATCCCATATGCATTGGGGAATTGATCCAGGAAGATATTGGTGGTCAACTACATGTTCCACTAATTATGAATTGTTCCACATCTTGGTAGTTTTTTTATATTTTTTCAGATCCCAAACTTTTGGCGTTGTTTTGAGGCTCTAAACGACTATTTTTTGGTGCGACAGTGCTTAGCATGTAGCCAAAGGTAGATGCTAGGATATTCATATGTTTTCTTCTCGGCTAGAAATTTTTGGCGGGCTATTGATCACCTCAAATGGATATCGTATGCACAAGTTACGATGCTAGGCTAATCAAAATGTTTTCTTGTCAACTAGAACTTTCTGGAGGGCTACCAAGAACCTAAAATGGAGATCATATGAAAAAGTTACACCCCTAAGAAGTTGACATATCAACTAACCACATTGGGGCCCACAAACCATTTGTTGTTTCATATTTTGGGGCTAGGGTTTTGGATGTTTAGGTTTTTTCATTGATTATTTATGTTAAAAGGACTTTTCAACCTCTTTGTAAGACATGTCTCACTATTTAAGGATAAGCTACCACCGTTCTACTTGTTAGTAATATTAACTATAGACATGTGGTTTAATGAAAACTATGAAGAGAAACGAATAAACATCGATTGAACCCAAGGAAACGAGAACATCTCTCTTTCTCTATATTCACATATTTTATCTCTATAAAGGTCTCTCACAATGTTGATTAAGAGTTATTTTGTTTCATTGGTAATGTTTTGTGTATATGTTATCCGTCATTGGTTACAACATTGGTATATTATATTTGATTATTATTTGAGAACATTTGGCATTGGCCTCTTGAAAACTTAGTATGTAATTCATGCCATCCCCGTTATTGCAATAGATACTTAATGGTAACAAAAATTATATTTAATACTTAATATAAATATCTCAACAATCCATTTTGTAGGTTTGGTCAAGCTCAATGTAAAGATAATGCATAGTTTTTATATGTTTCACACAAACTAATGTTTTAGATTTTGTTTGGGATAAAGAAACTTGGTGAAATTTTCTAACTTGTATGTCCTTGATTAATTTTGGATTTGAGTCTACACAAAATGAACCTTCTCAACATCACAAAAACCTAAAATTGTGATTACAATAGTGAGAATTGTGATTCTTTTCATTCAATTTTCTACATCATCAAATCATCACTTCTTTGTTCTCTAAGTTGATCATTCCCTTTTTATCGATTCCAAACATCATTATCTATCACACTCTTTCAATTTCTTCTTGTTATTTCTAGAAATGATACTTCACATGTCAAATATTTTGAGAACACCCCATAGCTCCGTTTCCTCATGGCCCACACCCAAGATCTATGAGATGTATCAATTGTAGAAATAATTCTTGCGGAAACATTTTTTTATCCTTGGGAATTCTTAAGTAAACTATGGAGAGTGTAAAATAATCATTATTATTATCAAATCTATGCATTAGGTATTACACTGTAACATTCATCCAGGTGGATATTGGTGGCCACCAACCTATTCAAACTGGCTCCTCTTGTCCTTTTTTAGTTCAACATGTTCTTATGTACTTCTTTGTAATTGTTGATTCTACACTTTTTGGGATGTCTGAAGCCCTACACATATTCCAGGTGGATATTGGTGGCCTCTAACCTAATCCAACTAGATTAATTTGTATGTTTTCATGTCAACACATCTTGATATACCCAGGGCCATTTTCAAGCCCTTAACATTGTCATTTTGGCTTGCCACAATCAAACTGTAGACAAAGTAACAGTTTGGTGGTGTAATGTGTAGCTCTCCAAAATACATTTCCAATGGGCGATCACCTAAAACAAAGGTCGTATGCAAAATTTACAACACTAGGAAGTTGAGGTACCAACTTACCCATAAGGTCCCACATGAATTTTGGTGTTTCACCGCCAAGGGTTAGGTTTTTAGATGTCTAAGGTTTTGGAATTCATGAGTGATATAAAAAATGCCTCTAGAGCCTCATTGTAATTCATTCTTCTTAGACAAATACATGTAGCAGCCACATCTCTTCTCAGAGAAAACTACCACCATTCGAGCAAGTCTTTTAGTTCTGCAGTTTTACAGTTTCATCCTATTTCATTTATTCAACAGAAGATATTGTTCATTGGATATCTTTGTTGTTATTCATATCTTTATGTTTATTGTATTCAGTCTATTAATTAGTTCAGTCCACTCCTAAATCTAGATCAGTGGTATCAAAGCGTTCTTCTCTCCATTTATTTTTCTTCGTGCATGTCCCCAATAAGATCTAGGTACAAGAAGTTGGGACTCTAACCAATCGATTCGCTCCAATATCAGTCACACAGAGCCTGAAAACAACCCATGGGAGATGAAAATAAAGATGATGGAGCAGGAGATCCTTTTAAAATGTTGCTTGAGGAAACCCTTGCATGAAAAAGGAATGAAATTATGGACAACTTTGTGCATATCCTTCGGCAGTTTCCCACAGGAGAAGCATCTTCATGAAGTGACCATGCAACCACCTTCAGAGTACAAGTAAATTTTTATAATCCATTATTTGAAGGACTCATATATGTGAGTATTGTAGATAAATGGTTGAATCTTCTTGAATGGTATTTTTTGGACCACAATTTTTCCGATAGGGAAAATATTACTTTTGCACTCCTCAAGGTCGTCCCCCATGTTAAGGACTGGTGGGACACTTACTATGAACAAAGGGCCATAGAAGAATCTACAATATTTGTGGTTTCCTCTACATGGTATTCCTTTCAGGATGCCATTAAAGAACAATAATACTATGTAAGAAGCTATGAGTACCAGTACACCAGATGGACCACCCTGCATCAAGAAAGGGACGAGACAGTACCAGATTTCACAAATATTTTCCATACCCTGCGCACCAAATTGAGTATCAGAGACTCTGAGGGAAATTTGGTGCTAAAACACTATGGTTGTTTGCATAGATACATTCAAACAGAGAAGGATTTTCTCAACATCACCTCATTAGGTACAACTTATCAATACACTGTCAAGATTGAGCAGAAATTTAAGCAAAAGAGGCAAGAGTTTGGATCTGCAAACTCCTTGTTGTTCCTGAGATTAAACTTAAGGCTCAAAGAATAATGTTAGGCATCAGGAAATCTTTTAAGAGAGTTTGTTTTAAAGTGTTTTTTCTACCTTAGTTGTATGAGAAAAAATCCTTAAATGAAATTAACAGTTTGACAACACATAGGCTGTATTTCGTATCTGA
The DNA here is from genome assembly GCA_000966675.3 of Picea glauca. Classification (NCBI taxonomy): domain Eukaryota; kingdom Viridiplantae; phylum Streptophyta; class Pinopsida; order Pinales; family Pinaceae; genus Picea; species Picea glauca. Next base: position 1,010,355 of record JZKD02S1672939.1, on the reverse strand, counting down.
GCCTAAATTGCAATATCATATAGTATGAGATGAAAATACAAAACTATAAAATAGAGCAGGGCATCAATTATGGAAGAGTCCTACCTTGTTTGTAGTAGAGGAAAAGAGATAATGTAACCTTGAATAATGCCCAAAATGCAGTAATCTACACAGCAAGCAGGTCTTGATTTACTCACAGTAAATGAAGAGGAAAAACTGTTTACTTAATAAAATATTGAGACCTTGTGATTACAGTAGTTTTTGTACTAAATTGGAACCAAACATTTATCAAGGAATACATAAAGGAATGATGAGAAATGGAAAACAAAAGAAACACATAACCCAGATTTAACAAAACCTGGAATATATGTCTTCACTTGTATTAATACTCTATAAGGAAACTTTTTTTAATTACAATCGGTAAGAAGAAGCCCGAAATAAGTCTTTAATCTATGTTTTTATACAAAATCATCTCAACTCAATATGGTTGGACTTCTCATAATTCCAAAAATAGTAAATTTTACAATATGTAAAACTAAAAACTTTCGTTGGCCTTCTCCTCTGTCTCTGTCTGCTGGCAGAGGCATTTCTTATCCTCATCCTTTAGCTTGGAAAAAAATGTCATCTGATCCTGACCTATATGAGTCATATGCACATGTTTCTCACTTATTTCTAGATGTGTTGGCTTTCCCATATTCAACACATTAGATGCATCTGCTCACTAAATGTACCACCAACCCAGAAGGTGAAGTTGCCTCATCTACTTCAAAAATGTATAACTTCTTTTCTATCTGGGGCAAGCTTTCCTATATCTTATTTTATCCCAAAATTGTGGCCTATAATTGCATGCTTGTACTTACTATCCATTTGTTTATTTGGATAAGATCAAGTTGGTTCATTTGTTGGATGATCGTCATGGCCTCTTATTTTCTTGTCCTAGACTTACATTGGTTCCTTGCTAAGCCAATATTCCCTAGGGATTTGGAGATATTATTTCCTTCAACATAAAGTAGCCCTTTTTCTAGTGAGGATATTGGTTCTAGACAAGCTTCGTGTACTTCTCTTGACAATCTTTTTCTTTCGACAAGATTTGATTCCCATGGCTTCAAAATTATGTCACCTTTGGTTTTCTTAGATAGAGACAGTCGAGGAGCTGCCGATACTGTAAGGTAGCTAGAGAGGTAGTGGAGGGGCCTAGAGGGCCCATAGTGATAATAGTGGAGGTCATTCAATGTAATGTGGACTAGGTCCACTATATTATTAAATAAGACCCACTATGGTAGTTAAATATAATAAATGGGTAATTAGATATAATAAATGTAAGAGGACTTCTTAGAAGGTTCTACTTTTAGAAGATTCCTCCTCTAGAATGTTCTTAGGTGATGGTAGCATTATATAAAGAGGTTCAAGCAATGTAATGAGATAGGAAGAGAACTATTGTGTTTGGAGTGGTAGCTCAATAGGAGGATGCCCCCTCGAAGAGGCAAGTGAACAGGAGAGGATCTCTTCCATAATAGGATCCATTGTATGGTGTTGCCCTACCTCAAGGGTTTGGTAATAATAAAGTGTGGTTTCTTATATTTGCTATATGGATATATTGTGTATTCAGTATTTGTGGTTATTATATTGGTATATCTATTCAGAATCTTAACAAGTGGTATCAGAGCACTTTCCAAGGCCAGAGTTGTGGGCAACTATTTTTTATTTTTGCAGATTTATTTTTTTCGGAGAAGAAAAAAGAGGACCGCGACATTTCAGACATTTTAAGTATATTTTTGTACAAAATTTGCAGAAAAGAGTTGTAGATCTGATTTCCTCTCAGAAAAAAACCCAAGTTAAAAAAACAAATCGTCTGAAACGGAGTCCGGAAGGTCAAGATATTGAGGTTTTAAAATCTGCAATTTTTCAGGGTTTTTTCTACGGACGGCGACACAATTTTTATTTATTTATGTAGAATTTGGAGGCTGAATTTGCCCAAATAAATTAAATATATGATTTCTTCTCACAATTTCACCCGATTTCAAAAAAAAAAATCAGCTGAAACGGAGTTCGGGAAGTGAAGTTATGAGCATTTTAAGTTCAACAGTTTTTTAGGGTTTTTCCAGAAAAAGCCGCGATTTTCTGCCGAAAAAGAGGCCAGTGAACATGAGAGGATCCCTTCCATAATAGGATCCATTGTATGGTGTTTCCCTAACTCAAGGGTTTGATATAATAAAGTTGTGTTTTTCTATATTGTTCTTCTATATCTGTTGTGATGCTTTTGTATTCAGTCATTGGTTCTTAACAGATACATCATGTTTTGGTACTATAAAGATAGCCTCATGAAACTTAGCCCGAGATGCATGGGCTTCCCTTTCTTTAATGTAAATTTTATTATGGGAAAGGTCTACCACTCAATAAAATTTTTGAATGGCTTCCACTTTTGTAAAAATATCTTGTTGGGCTGATTCCAGCTTCTCATGTACTTTCAGTGCTTGAGCTTGGAAAAATGCCATATCTATTGTTGTACCTTCAACCAATTCTATCTTGGCTTGTAGTTTCTTGACTAAATCTTCATGTTGAGTGACCAACCCTCTGTTGGCCTATGAGTTTTGATGGAGCTCATCGAGGTTAGCTTTCCATTGTTGGATCTGATGTCTGACATTGACTATGACTTGTTCAAACTCTTTGTTCATATTATTTTGTACATCCCTTTCCATGGTTGTCATCTGGTCTTGAAATTTCCTTACCAACATATTTTTTTGTTTCAGCTGATCCACTAGATTTTCTACTGAACACTGATTGGATGTGATAAAGGAACCTAATGAGCCTGCCATTTCCCTAGCGAATTATGTATAATCTAGACCATGTCCATCATACAACATTCCTTTCCTTTTTAATTTTGTACCATATTTTTGATGTGTTTCTCTTGTAACTATGGTTGTTCTTTTCTTACTGAAAAATAAGTCTGAAGGAGGCATTTCTTCGACTAAAATCGGAGTAAGTTCCTCTATAAATATGACTTTGGCATTGGGATTTCCTTGAATCGATTGTAAGGGTGTTAATGAAATAATGGGGCTACCTATCTCTATGGATGGATGTTTTTTTGTTGTGTTGGTAGCTGGTTTATCTGGTGTAGACAACGATGTATCCTGTCCCTTTTTTTGAAAAGCTTCAAGCTGAGATTTTGTTTGAGTGCCAGGTGGGTTTGGTAATGAAGTCTCCACTCCCTGCATTGAGACTTCGGTATTCTTCATATTTTCCTCAGTACTCTGTTGGTCAGAACTTCCTGCCTCTAAGCCCTGAGGTGTATCTTCTTGTGTATACGAATGTGCTATTGGCTCCCCCTATAATACATTTGGAAAAATATTATTTCTATGCTTCTGAAAATTATAGAAACTAGATAATTGATCGGGAGATTGAGTTCGAACTATGCTCCATACTTCCTCATATGACCTGACTCCCCTGAATACTTCATCCTGAGGGGAAATATCATGCACACACTTCCTTAAATTGTATTGAGTTAGATGATCTTCCATGATCTTATGGGGATCATGGAATTTTAACTCAATATCAACTAACTTGACGTCTTCTAGAGCCGTAGCCTATAATTTTGAATGGTCGAAATATTGCAACAAAAACATACCAACCTGAAGAGGGAAGTTTGGCCATACCTTTTTCTGGGCCGCTTTCAATTCTTTACTAATGCCCCATGTCATGGCCTAATAATCCACCTCTCGGCATACCAGTCGATCTGGTAAAAATTTTGGTAGAGCATGGGGGGGAACGGAGCACCCAAAAACCCTGATATAGGAAAACTTTTCATCAATATACGAGTCTGATACTTTTCCCAAGTTAGCCATGATTCTGTCTTAAATTTTGGGAGGTGGGAAACCATACAGAGAGATATGAATTGGAACCACTACATAATGGCATATTTCATGGAAGAAATGTTTGGTTTTGTCCTCCCACAACTTGGAGTGATAGAAATTGATAGGCTCGGTGTTGGTCAGGTTCCAACTCTAGCTCATCAGAGGGAAAGGAGTGATAAAAAAAAATGGAATCCATGATGTATGCCGACATGTATAAAGGAGAAGGATTCCCTTTGGACATTTCCAATTGGTACCCTATGATTTCTTTGGCTAGGTTGTCTGATAACATCTTGGCCCAGTTGAAAGAATAGCCCTCGGCCACTTCATTCATAATTGGTACCCATTCCAGCAGGAAATGAGAGGAGTCCTTTTTCCCGAATATCCTACATAGCATCATAGCCACATAAATCATATGGGTGTCTAATGATATTGTGGAATATATCCCATGAGTTTCGGCTCTGAATTTCTCAAGATGCCACCACCTTCTTGATTAAATCAGTGTAGTTTTTCCCATACTGTGTGCACTCCTGTTGGTCAAACTCCATTATGAATTCAACATTGTAACTATATTTTAAAATGAGGGATAATTTATACATTACTTTAATATGCTTTGTTCGAAAAGACCTAACAACAACCTTCTTTGAATTGCAAATGCTCCTGATTGAAATGTTGACGTTATCTAGGGTCTAGCCTATCATGTTGTTATATGGCATGAGTCTTGTCCATGCAGCTATCTTTTGTATCTTTGACTCGGCTATATCCCTGAGTTTAGTCGCATGGGTTTTGGTTACTTTGTCACATGAATCCTCTAGGCAATTTATCAGCTCGTGCTATAGAATATCAAACACCTGTGTCCAGGATTTCACGGTATCTATGGCTCTCAGTGAGGTGTCTAAGAGAACATATGTGTTCGGATCTATGCTCTCACCATATTCTTTAGCCATTTTCCATGGTTCCATGATATTAATGAAATCAGAATGGTGTTACCTATTACAAGAAAATGTGTGAGCTTATTCAGCTGGCTTAAAACTTGTTTGAAATGTTTCAGAAGTTTGGACTTCGAATATTTCAAGATGTGAGGGATGATAAACATCCTAACTCATGAAGTACAAACTTATTAACCGTCTTTAACCGAGATTAACTTAATTAATTAAGATTTGATATTTCGGGATTTTACCTCTTCATGGATATGAAAGTTAGTTCCTTGTTATATTCCCGAAAGGCTATTACCCATAGTGATGTGTCGAAGATGACATCATTTTAGATTACGTGTCGAGGCTAGGGGGTGCCAAGTGTTAATTAGAATCATGTGAATCTTTAGATGAAAATCTTGGATAAAGGTGCCACGTGTTGACTCGGGGAAGATTTAAAACGTACATGTGTACCATGACTCATGTCTTTCAAAAGTTGGTGAAAACGTGAGAACGGATATATTTGGGTTTCGGGATTTTTAAAGTTATGACCTGTTGAAATGTCTGAAGCGTGAAGCTCTGAAGTGGCCTCTAGCGACTTATCTCTTTAACCATTTGGAAGCTCCACAAATCCAAAGATATTTAGGATCATTCGTTTAGATGGAAGACTTCATCAATGATGTATATCATGCAAGTCTTATTCTTATTTAACCAGGATTGAAATTTATTTAAAGTCCAGAAGTTTAGAAATATATATGTTTCAACATAGGCGCCATCTGGGGATCGCGTCTCCCTACGAGGCATGGAATAACAGTAGAATAAGTGCCTTCATTAGGTAAATGGAGTCATTGTTGTGTTTCTGGGGAACAAATTTGGGAAAATTATATAGAGAAAAATCAGACTTCAGTCGTGTCTCAGAAAACGTTCAAAACACAATCAATTACTGATCTCAAGTTAGGCTATTAATAAGTTTCCTTTTTCTGAAACTGATTCTAGATTTTCTTAAGATAATAATAAAAACTTTAACTGAACTATCAAACTTCGGTCGATTTTGTTCACTTCAAGGAAAAGTAATTTTAATTATTTATTTAGGGAATCCCTGGTCGATATAGGATGAAAATATTATCAGAAAGAGAACTAGCTACCAGAGTATGTTTATACATGTACGACAACCTTGCAAATATCATAGATATTTATAATTTCCAATGACCCTGTTCAGTACCCCAGTGAAGTTATCTACATCTCCCATTGAATTTCCTTTCACCACTTCAAATAGCATTTTTTCATTTTATTTGAGATGAGGGCAATCATTTTATGAATTTCTTTTTATCATCTCTTTTGAACAAAATTTGGGCAATTGATTTTACAAATTTCCTTTCACCATTTTTCTTGCACTAGAAGGGGGCAATCAATTTATGAATTTCCTTTCACCATCTATCTTGTATGTTTTATATATTTTTGAAGTGGGGGAAATCAATTTGTATGTCTCATACAGGGATGATATCTTCTTAAGATTTGACAATGAAGGCCTGTCAACATTTTTTTTATTGTACTCTGAGATAGATCTCTCTCGATCTTCAATATATATTTTCTTATAGGGAATATTTTATTGGGAACTTTTATTTTCCAGGGATTTTCCTTGAGCAGGTTTATCAGTAAAAATATGATAGAAGAGATAAAGTTATCAGGATTAGCCTAGACATACTTTCTTTAAGTTGGAATCAAAAGAACATAAATATTTTCGCCTAGTCTTGTTTTAAAGATATGTTTTTAAGTTTTCAAAGTCAGGGAGAAATATTTTCTTTCTATGAAGATTTAGGGAAGGGTCGTGAAAATCAAAATACAGTAAAAGCTCAAAGATAGGAAAAGTAAAATAGAACGAGGGATGAGAGGGTTTGGCATAAAAGAATCTCACTTCCACACAGTCTGCTTTTTGATTACCAACCTCTCTTTTTTCTATTTTTATCTCATTTTATTTTTATTTGAAGGTTTTCATATCTATACTTTTCCGATATTTGATCAGGTGATCGTTTTTACATGAGTATAATTATGCTAAGATTCGATGAGATTTATTTTAGCATTTTAGATTGAAAAATAAGCATAGAAGTTCATCCCTTGTATTTCATTTATATTTGCAACCTAACCAATTATTAATTCATCACCTATTTGAGAGAAAAAAAATTATTCTGAAAACTGAGCGTTGAATTCCGATATCTCCTTATTCCTCATTTGATGATAAATTTCTTGAAAAAAGAAATAATCAGAGAGTTCCAAAAAATAGAAATGATATACAGTACAGACATTTTATTTTTTTCTTTTCGGAGTATTAAATAAAACTAGGTTTATAAAAGGTAAAATTCAGGTATCCTATGATGGAAAATAAAGTTGTGAAAGTAAAAAGAAACCAAACCGTTATATACAATGGTACTGTGAAACATTTTTATTGCATGAAATGTTTTAGATAGCACCCGTTTATAGGGGTGTCAAAAAATTTCTCGTCGAGATTCTCTGGTAGGAATGAATTCTTACCCTCTGTAGATGCAATCCTCAACGGTTCGAACCAGAGGTGATCAAACTTATCGTGTTTACCTGGATCTTCTTTCCTGACATCCCATTTCAAAACTAAATCACTACGAAGAAATTCCCTGTCTTTCTCTTTTTTGTCGAAAAGGGATTTCATATTACCTTGGTATTTTTGAAGTCTGACATCGACTTCGGCCCTGTTTTGTTGGACTTCGATTATTTGGTTTATCCTCCTCATTACATCATTTGGATCTTCATTTGTGTATTGACATAACTTTATTACTTGAAGAGCTAGATTAATAGGGAGGACAACGCCGGTGCCATAAACCATTTGGAAAGGAGACATGCCTATTGATTTCTTAGTGTCGATCCAATTTTCCCATAAGGCGTACTTTAGGTGAATGTGCCAAGCCTTTCTATTCTCCCTTAATACTTTCTTTATTATATTCATCAAGATTTTTTTGGATGATTCAGCCAACCCATTTTCCTAAGGATAATAGGTTGTAGAATCTCCCAGCACAATGTTGTATTTTTGACAAAAACTTATCATTTCCATAGATTTGAATGCTTGGGTGTTGTCCGTAACTATTTTTCGGTGGCAACCAAATCTAGATAGGATGTTCTCTTCCAAAAAGTTTATAACTACCGAATATGTGGCATTCCGAGTTGGAATGGCCTCCACCCATTTTGTGAAATAATCGATAGAAGTTAAAATCCACTTATATTGGGTGCTTGACTATGGGTGGATTAATCCTATGAAGTTTAGGCCCCATTGTTGAAAAGGAGTCTCTGTCTTGACTAGGACCAAAGGTAATGCAGGGATATTTTTCTTGCCAGAGAATAGTTGGAAAGGGTTGTAGGCTCTGACTTTAGCATTGACATCAGTAAATATCTTTGGCCAATAATATCCAGCTCTTATAATATTATAGGTCATGGCCCTCCAGGAATGATCTCCACCACACACTCATTTGGGAAATTCATTTATGACATCCTCTATATCAGATTCTGTTAGACAACGTAGTAAGAAACCTAGAGGATATTTCCAATACAGTTTTCCTTTGATGATATAGTATTTAACTACATGTAGTTTCAACATTATTTCTTTTGATGGAGTCATATCGCTTGGACACTGAAGGGTAAGGAGATATGAAATGATATTGTGATACCATCCATAGGAAGAAAATTTATCCTTGATATGGACTCTAGGGGTTTGATCGTCAAGTTCTCCTATGTATGGAACAGGTCCATGTGATTCCAGATGATTTATCCCAAGTTCTCTGAAATTCAGCTCTACTAATATCTTCGCCAAACCCTGAACTTTGACCAGCTTGGTCAGTTTTACTTCTAGATAGAATTCCTGAATTTTGGCTAACCACCGACCTTTTCTACCATCACTATCCAGCCGTACCAATATATGTTTAAAATATCTTGTTGGCACATAAGCAATTATTCTGGAGTGCAGTACATATGTCCTGAAAGAGTCGAGGTCTTTCACCATAGCGTAGGCTTCATTTTCCAGTATATTGTATCTTAATTTGGCATCTCTAAGACTTTTACTGAAAAATGTAATAAACTACTTGAAACCTTCTTCATTCTTTTGGATAAGTATTGTTGTGATAGTATGTTTCGATGAAAAAGAAAATATCAGGAATTCCTTAGTATAGTGAGGACTAGCTAATACTGGAGCTTCGCTTATAGCTTTCTTAACTTGCTCGAATGATCCTTTAGCTTCAGATTTCCATTTGATTTCATTGTCTTTATTCAGCATATCTATGATTAATTTGATAGGATGAGATGAGGGGATACATGCTAGAGGTGGAGCTACTCACATTGGATCCAAAAAGATTCGAAAATATCCAAGATTCCTTTACAAAATTCAATGATTTACTGTCGCAACCCAAAGCTTGCGGGGTTGATAAATCAACGAAGGAGAAACAAATGGTTCTCACCATTCCCTCCAAGCTTGGTCCTGAATTATTTGTATTTGTATCTGCATTCCATACTGTCATATTCGCCTCTGGAGCCACCTGGAAGATGCCCTCTCTTGAGGACTTTGTCGAATCCTTAACACAAGAGCAAACCAAGCTCATCAACATGGGCACAATCAAAGGCCCAAGGGTGCATGCACTCACTGTGCATGACGGCAGCCACAAATATCAGAAATATAAAGATAAAGATAAGTGAAAACTTCATGCACATACGAAGAAGGAAGGGTACACAAAACCCTTCACTGATGCCTTTAGATCCAAAGGAGAAAAGGGAAGAAAATGAGAGAAATGCACATATTGTCACAAAGGATTCCATTCGAAATCCACATGCATGCAAAAAAAAATATATCAGATGTCTCAGATACTTCAGAAAAACAACCTTGGATATCACATCCCCAAGGGTGCAAAGAAGAAGAAGCCAGAAGATCTGAATTCCAAGAAAGGCAATTCTAGCCATGCCTTGATTGCCATCAACTCCTCCCCTGATTCTTGGATCGTATATTCAGTAGCATCACATCACATGGCTACCTTAGAAGAAGTATATTCTTCTTTGGATGCATGGAAAGGTCCTCCCATTTTGGTGGGGGACAACTCTTCTGTCGAAGTCACCGGCAAAGGAAGGATTGAACTCACCAACGGAAGTTTCGAGAATGTGTTGCATGTTCCCAAGCTTTCTGTCAACCTTCTCTCCATGTATCAGATGATGAATTCTAGAACTAGATAGAAATTTGTATTCACACCAAATGTCGTGGGCATCTATGACATGCAAACCAGCTCCAGGGTTGCTACCAGTGAGGTAAATCATCAGTCTAGATTGTATACATTTTCTGAATTCATTGAACCTGATTCTGCTTTACTGCGTACTCATGTTGATGAAAGTAGTAGGATATGGCATGAAAGGTTTGACATTTGAATTTCAGATACATGCAATAGCTTAGCAAGCACAAATTAGTTGATGGTCTACCAGAAATCTATTTCTCAAGGGGAGTATGCGAGGGATGTGTTCTCGGGAAACACCCTCAAGAGAAATTTGACAAAGGAAAGTCTCAGCGAGATTCCACCTTTAGATATGATCCACAATGACCTTATGGGTCCTTTTCCACATCCATCCATCAGAAACGAGAATTTTTCTCTCATTTTTTTTATGATTTCTGACATTTTACTTGGATCTACTTTCTTAGGAAAAAATCTGAGGTCTTTCAACACCTCAAAGATTTCAAAGCCTTGGTTGAGACACAGTCTAGAAAGAAGATCAAAGTCCTCTGAGATGATAACGGGGGAGAGTATGTAAATCATGAGATCCATAATATTTACCATGAGGGAGGCATTCAAATGTAGCATTTAGTTCCCTATACTCCGCAGAAAAATGGAGTTGTTGAGTGGAAAAAAATGATCTCTAAAGGAGATGGCATCTTTCATGTTGCATGCAAAGTCACTACCATAGAGACTATGGACCGAAGAACTTAAATATACAACAGACATCCAAAACATATTTCCTCATAGATCTACCAAGGATAAGACCCCCTACAAGGATTGGAGAGGCCTCAAACTAGAAGTGGCCCACTTTCGCATTTTTGGTTCACGTGCATGCGCCCGGATTCACTCTGAAAAGAGGAAGGCACTTGATCCACATAGCACTGAGTTCATTTTTTTTGGATACCCTAATGGTGTGAAGGGATATCGGCTTATAGATCTTTCCTTGGACCGACTCATCGTTGAGCATAGTGTTCAATTTGAGGAAAGTTTCTCACATGTACCTCAACAACCGCATGCAGACACCTTTACTCTTCCACCTGTCCGAGATGATGAGCATGCACATGTCGACTCTTCTTCATAAAAGAGTTATGATACAGAGGACTTAGAGGATTCAGAGTCAGATTCAGAGTTAGTAGAGTCATCTATAGATTCAGATCATCCAGATGCAGTTGCAGAGACAGAGAAGAGGCCCAAGTGGGCACAAACTACTCTTGAGGATGCAGGGGATCTTGTAGGTGATCCAGCCGATACTAGGAGGACTCAATCTAATTTCGAGGAGCCTCCTGTTGCACTCACTGTCACTAAACCATTTCCCTCCAGGCATCCTGCCTTGGTTCAGTCTTTAGATCCATAGTCTTATAGAGAGGCTACTAGAAATCCCTTTTGGGAATCTTCCATGCAGCAGGAGTACAACTCCCTCCTCGAGAACCAGACTTGGGATCTAGTTCCTCTTCCTTCTGGGAAGAAACTTATCATATGAAGATGGGTCTATAGGACCAAGAGCGTAGTGGATGGACAAATCAGGAGATACAAAGCCAGTCTTGTCGCCAAAGGCTTTCAGCAGGTTCATGGTATTGACTATGATGAGACCTTCGCTCCAGTAGCGAAAATAGATTCCATTTGATTGGCCCTTGCCATTGTGACAACCAAGGGATGGGAATTCCATCGGATGGATGTGAAGAATGCATTTCTTCATGGTGATCTCTCTAAGGAGATCTACATGGAGAATCCCCATGGATTTATGCAGGACTCATATTTGGTTTGTCGACTGAAGAAGTCACTTTATGGCCTCAAGCAGGCTTCAAGGGTATGATATGCCAAGATGGACTCCTACCTGTTGTCACAGAACTTTGTACATTGTAAATCAGACCCGAATGTATACATGCTCATGATGGTTGATTCACTTCTACTTTTAGTTCTCTATGTCGATTATTTGTTGATCATTGGTTGCTCAACTTAAGTGATTGCTTCAGTCAAGAGGATTCTACATGACAGGTTTTTGATGATGGACATGGATATGCTACACTTTTTCCTTGGACTCGAGATCAGTCAGGGTGCACCAAGAATCAAACTATCTCAGGCCAAGTATCCACGAGATCTCCTTGAGAGATTTCACATGACAGACTGCAAGTCTCCTCCGACTCCTTTCCTATTAGGAGTCAAACTTGAGGATGGAGGGGAGACTCCACTGGTTGACATTGTTGTTCCTGAGTCTGTACTTAAGGCTTTAAGGTACAGTGTCAAGGCATCCGAAAGTATACTAAAGGTTGATAAAGGATTACCCTAACCTTCAGTATTGGAAACTAATGAGGATTTCTACGTTCTCGTCATCTAGCTTCCAACTGCTCTTGAGCAGTTATATCACGCTCAATGGCTACCCATGAACGCTCAAGTTCTTCCCTGGTGTTAGCAGTTTTGAGAATTGAATCGAAAAGATTAAAAGCAATATGTGTTTGATTAGATAGCTCGGGTTCAATATTAGGTTGCATAGATGTAGGTATAGTCATTGAGGAACAGTAACTGTAGGAAATAATTTAAAGAGAGATTTCAGTGTTGTTTCAATTTGGTCGAAATAAAGAGAGATTTTACGTTTTCTGAACGAAATAAAAATTGCAAAAGAAGGCCCTTTCCCGTAACTGCATTATAATTTAATATAAAAGTGTGATGCG
>JZKD02S1672939.1:951967-982500 GCA_000966675.3 Picea glauca | reverse complement strand
GATGGGTTCCCCAATTTTCTTCCCCGCCTTTCCTGGTGTGACGAGTGAGTCCTGCTCCTTCGGAGGATCAGAGGTCATTGTCTCAGTCTTTGGATTCTAAGTCTCTGGCGGGTCTGTGTTTGTTACTTCCACCTCTGAGCCATGTTCCTTGGGAGGGTCTATAGTCTCTTGTTCTATTTCAGGATTCTTCCTAGACCCACCTTCCTGGTTTTTTTCGGGGTTAGGAATTTTCTCTTCAGAACATTCAGCATCCTTCCCTTTTTCCTTGGAAAGACCCAAACCTCCCAGCACAACAGGGAGACATATTTTTCTATGCTCCTGAAACTTTAGAACAGAGGCCATGTCCTCGGGTGCTAAATATCTGATCCGAACTAGCACTTCCCCATAGGACCTTGCTCCTCGGAAAATATCATCCTAGGGTGAACACTCGTGCTCAAACTTCTTCAACCCACAAATTGACAAATGGGTGCTTACAATTTTCTGAGGATCATGCTTTTTATACTCAATAGAGGCCAAAATCAAGCCTTCTAAAGTTGCAACCTCAGCTTTAGCATGTCCAAAATCCAATAAAGAATAGGAATTTAGCCAAATGGGGAAAAACGGCCATACCTTCTTTGTTGATGCTTTCAACTCTTTACTTACTCCGTCGATCACTATTTGTCAAGAAATTTCGCGACATGCCAGCTTGTCGGGGATGAACTGTGGTAGCGCAAGAGGTGGAACAGCAGCTCCGAACACTCGGAAGTAGGAAAAATATGCTTCTACATACCAGTCTGCAATACCACTCAGATTTGCAGCAATGCTATCCGAGATGCGAGGTGGAGAACGACCAAAAATGGCGATGTGCAGGGGCACCATCACCCAGTTGAAAACTTCATAAATAAATTTGTCTACTTTACCTTCCCACAGTTTGTCGTGGTACTCGTTTATAGGCTTTTCTAGGGCTGGACTCCAAGCCCAGTTCATCAAAGGGAATGGAGTCATAGAACATATCGCGTCCATGATATAGGCAGACATGAAAAAAGAGGATGGTCTTCCATTTTCTTTCTGCTCTCGGTAATTGGTGACCTGGTTGAAAAGACTGTCCGAGAGTATCTTAGCCCAATTAAATGAGCAACCTTATACTACCAAAAATATGAGAGGTACCCAGGAAACATAGAAATGTGTTGTATCCTCCTTTCCAAACAGTCAACACCTCATCATCGCCACATACATATATTGTGGCTCCAGCGAAGCAATTGAATACATGCCCTTGTCATTCACTCTAAATGTTGCGGAGCGCGAAACCCAATCCTTTATCAAACTTGGCATAGTTTTATCATATTCTGTGCACTCCTTCTTTTTGAATTCCTCCATGAATTCAACATTATATGTGTATTCAGCAGTTGTTGGGAGCTTGTACATAGTTTGGATATGCTCTCGTCTAAAATTCTTGACCGTGGTCCGTTGGTCATTTATTATGGTTCTGGTAGGTAGTTCTATGTGATCCAATGCCCATCGGATCATGTCGTAGTATGGAAACAACCGTGGTCTGGCCGCAACCAGGTGCATTCCAGATTGAACAACTATCTTGTATTTAGTGTTCGGGTCATCCTTTTCATTATCATTGTCATCAGAATCTGAGTAATTTACCAATTCAGATTGTAGAATATCTGAAATGAACGACCAGGTAGGGACTGAACCGCCGCTCCTGGGTGAAGTGTCGGAGACATTATTCGAGCCTTGACCTGCAGCCTCGATATTCGCCTTCGCTGCTCTCCTTGGAGCCATGTCTGAAACCTGTGTTTTCACTCTTCTGCGATAGACCTGTGTATACATGCAGAGATTAGTTCACTCGGAGAAAGGTGAGCTCCGTGCGCTTATGAAAAAATGTTTAAAATAAAATGAAACTCCTGTCTATATTTGAAAACTCTGTACTATTCAACTTAAGTCTGTCAAATCGCAATTAGAAACAATTTATTGCGTAAATACGATCTTGTTTATTCGTGGATTTACCCTAATTCTTCATTAATGTCATCAATGTTCGGCGGCTTGACAGGCAGTCGGGGTATGGAGAGCAGCAGGTGTTTGGGAAATGCGCAAACCTCGATGCGCGGGACGGGACACATCCCGTTTTATTTTAAAATTTCAAACTTAGCAATGTTAACCATTTTCTCGTTTATCACTGCATCATGGATTTACTTTCAACGATTTGAATCTTTAACTCATGAGACTGCGAGGGCCGACTTGGATTCAATTAATAGTAATCATGATTTGGAGAGTCATTAATTGCATAATTAATCTATTCTCCATATCACGACTCGGAAGTTTGAAGATGGATTTTTGGGGGAATGGTATGTCGAGTCGCGATACCGTGATGTGGCGATAATTAAGGTTCAAGATACGGGAAGAAAATCTTAGATTAGGTTACTAATTAATCTTGCCTTAATCATGTCGCAACTTCATGAGTCGGGATTTTAGACGTCTTAACTTTATGAAAGAAAGTGACGAGTGGCGAAATTTCGAGCACCAAATTTAACCATGGTTAGTTTTTTGACCTTTAATCCTTGACCAGGGTTATCACAAGAGTTATCGCGTTCACGGCTCTCGGGGTTGTAAGAATAGAAACTTGGGTTTGACGAATGACGAGACGTGAACTCCCGACAACGTCTACTCATGAGTTACAAGATTTACCCTAGTTAAAGTCTTGGGTGAAAATTAAAGGCGAGTTCGTAGCATTCGTGACTCGGGACTTGTGAATTCAAAGATTAGAGAATCCAACTTGCGATATCCCGAAATAAAACAAAAGAGAAAACATACTTGCGAAAATGGATTTTTTTTTCTTTAAAGTAGGAAAAGCATTTATGTTCAGGTGACAAGATTTCAGAGTTTTAAGATCTCGGAAGGAACAAGAAAATCAATCTTAGATTTCAAGTTTTAAAAATTGAAAAAAAATTCGGAAGGTAAAAAAAACAAGGGCGCCTCCGACATAGGCTCCAACTAGGGATCTTGCTTCCCTGTGAGGCGGGAAGAATAGTAGACCAGTTGCCAATATTGGGTAAATGGAGTCACAGGCTAAAATCAACATTCAAGAAAAAATATAGAAAGGAGGGAGGAAAATCTTCGTTTTGTACCTCAATTTTTTTTTTTTGAAATCAGATACTCTTTCTAAACACAGCTGAAATTACTTTCACAAACTTCCCTTTCTCATACTAACTTTGGGGACGCTTTAAGACAGTCAAGACGACCCTAGGATATTCAACAGATCTTATAATTCTCAGCTTGCATCAAAATAATGTTATTATACACTTTTTTTTTTAAAAGGGAAGTCCCATCGGAATTTGGTGAAATGATCATGCTTTCAAAAAGTGTTGGTTACCGCAGTAGATTGATATTTATGTGTAACAGCCTTACAGATCTCTCAGACATTGCTTCACTACCAGCGAGCCTATTCAGTACCTCGGTGAAGTTGTCTGACCCTGTTTTCACTGAATTTCTTTTCACCACTTCGGAAAATATTTATGCGTTTAAACGCTAAGACGAGGGCAATCATTTCAAAATTTCCTTTTATCATCTTAATGGACTAGGTGGGGGCAATCATTTCTGAATTTCCTTTCACCACCTGTCTTAGTATTTACTTTTAAAACACGAAGATGGGAGCAATCAGTTTGTATCAGGGCTGAGATCTGTGTAATATTTTTTATCGGAGGTCTGTCAACTCATTTTGATTACTCAGTATAAACCTTCCTTTGACCCTCACAGGATCCTAGGGAGACAGGGGAGAATAATAAAAAAAAATTAAGGGACATCCTGTTCAAGCAAGCTTTGATTTTTTTGACGCTGTTGAAAAACCTAGGAAAGTTAGGATCGCTATAAACGTTCCTTGGCTTAGCAGAAGATAGAGTAGTTTTGAAGGCCAGCTTTCTTATTAAGATCTATTTCGAGATCCCTGAGGTTTAAAATGAAAAATTTGTACTCCTCCGCAAATATTCGGGAAGATAGTGACTCACTGAAAGTTAGGCCCAAAGATAGACAAAAAACAAGGTAGCAATTTGATGGCTAAATATACAAAGGGTCACCACAGTTCGGGATTGATTTTCGAATACATATAGGAACAAAAATTATGACTGACTGTTGTAGGTTTAATGTATTCATTCAAATTAAATAATTTTATTTGAAGATTATGAAACTGAAAATATTTCTGTTATCTAACCCTTTATATGGCAAATTTGAAAAATGTTACCTTAGTTTGCTTAAACAGCCTCTTATGACCTGAGTATTTAGAAAGCTCACCTCTATCCTTTCTTTTCACTTTCTCTATGAGCTTATGAAATATCTTAAGTATCACCTGTTTTATGTCGTTCTATTTCCAACACCGACCTGCACCTTAATTTCTTGAGCTAGTTTCGTCTGCAGCTGGTATCCTGTAAAAACAAATACAAATTTTATTGCAAATGTGTTGAGAGTTTAGGAACGAAAACCAAAAATTTATACATGTTTGAACAAATTTATTTATTTACAAATATATATACATAATAATTTACATATATTTACTTTTTTTTTTTTTTTTATGATGACTGTCATGTCATGTAGTTCTTTAGATACCGCCCGTTGATCGGGGCGCTGAGAACTTCTCCATCAATATTTTCCAGAAGAAAGGAATTCTTTCCTTCTGGAGCCGAGACCTTGAATGGTCCATACCAAAGGTGATCAAATTTTCCATTCTTTGTGGCTTCTTCTCTTCTCGCATCCCATCTTAACACTAAATCACCTGGGAGGAATTCTCTGTTCTTTGCCTTGATGTCAAACAATGCTTTCATATCGTCCTGGTATTTCTGCATTTTCTCATCAACCTCCACTCTATGCTATTGAACCTCGATCAACTGATTAATTCTCTTGGTTACATGATTGGGTTCTTGATCTTGATCCTGCCATAATTTCATCACTGGCAACGCTAAGTTTATAGGCAGAACCGCCTCAGTCCCATAGACCAACTGAAACGACGAAATGCCGATAGACCTTTTAGTGTTGATGTGATTTTCCCACAACGCGTACTTCAAATGTACATCCCAGGACCTTTTGTTTTTATCCAGTACTTTTTTTATTACGTTTACCAGGCTCTTGTTAGATGATTCGGCCAATCCGTTTCCCTGAGGGTAATAAGCAGTGGAATGGCCGAGAACGATACTGTACTTCTGGAAGAAATTGATCATAGCCATGGATTTGAAGGCTTGGGCGTTGTCGGTAACAATCTTTCGGGGACACCCGAATCTTGACAAGATGTTATCTTCTAAGAAGTCGATCACCACCGAGTCAGTTTCCCTTTTGGTTGGCATTGCTTCCACCCACTTTGTAAAATAATCTGTGGCTGTTAAGATTCATTTATGCTGAGCACTGGAATGGGGATTAATTTCACCTATGAAGTCTAATCCCCATTGTTGAAATGGGGCTTCAATTTTGACTGGAACGAGTGGTAGTGCAGGGAGTTTCTGCTTACCAGCGAATATTTGACATGAGTAACAGGCACGTACTTTGGCATTGACGTCCGAAAATAGTTTTGGCCAGTAGTATCTGGCCCTCGAGATCTTATAGGCTGTGGCTCTCCATGCATGGTGTTGGAGCCGCCCTTGTTTTTTACCTTCCCAAAAATTTTCAATTTTTGAAACTTGAAATCTAAGATTGATTTTCTTGTTCCTTCCGAGATCTTAAAACTCTGAAATCTTGTCGCCTGAACGGAAAGGCTTTTCCTACTTTAAAGAAAAACGAATCCATTTTCGAAATTATGTTTGCTCTTTTGTTTTTATTTCGGGATATCGCAAGTCGGATACTTTAATCTTTGAATTCAAAAGTCCCGAGTCGTGAATGCTGCGAACTAGCCTTTAATTTTCACCCAAGACTTTAACTAGGGTAAATTTTTTAACCTGTGAGTGGACATTGTCGGGAGTTCGCGTCTCGGCATTCGTCCAACCCAATTTTATGTTCTTACAACCCCGAGAGACGAGAACGTGATAATTCTTGTGATAACCCTGGTCAAGGATTAAAGGTCAAAGAACTAACCATGGTTAAAATTGGTGCTCGGCATTTCGCCACTCGTCACTTTCTTTCATAAGGTTAAGGCGTCTAAAATCCCGAGTCACGAAGTTGCGACATGATTAAGGCAAGATTAATTAGTAACCTAATCTAAGATTTTCTTCCCGTATCTTGAGCCTTAATTATCGCCACATCGCGGTATCACGACTCGGAATATCTTTCCCCCAAAAATATGTCTTCGAAATTCTGAATCGTGATATGGTGAATAGATTAATTATGCAATTAATGACTCTCTAAATCATGATTATTGTTAATTGAATCCAAGTCGGCTCTCGCAGTCTCACGAGTTAAATATTCAAATTGTTGAAAGGAAATCCACGATGTATCGATAAGCGAGAAAATGGTTAACATTGCTAAGTTTGAAATATTAAAATAAAATGAGATGCGTCCCATCCTGTGCATCGAGGTTTGCGCATTTCCCAAAGCACCTGCTACTCTCCATACCCCGACTACCTGTCAAGCCGCCGAACATTGATGACATTAATGAAGAATTAGGGTAAATCCACAAATAAATTTGATCGGATTTTTACGCAATCAATTTGTTGTTAATTGTGATTGGACAGACTTATTATGGAGAGTACAGAAGTTTCAAATATATACAGGAATCTCATTTTTTATAATAAAAACTTTTTTATAAGCGGCAGAGCTCGTCACTTTCAGAGTGAATTAACTTCTACATGTATACGCAAGTTTATCACAGAAGAGCGAAAATGCCAGCTTCAGTCATGGCTCCGCAGAAAGCGACGAAGGTAAATGTTGAAGTTACAAGTCAGGGCTCGAACAATGTGTCTGATACTTCACCCCGAAGTATCGAATCAATTTTCGACTGGTCACAGGTGTCCAATGTTCTGCAGGCAGAATTAGTTTAATACTCAGACGATTCTGACGGCAACGAAAGAGATAATTTGCACACCAAATATAAGATAGTCATCCAGTCCGGGATGCACAAAATAGCAACCAGGCCCCGGCTGCTCCCTTACTACGACATGATCCGCTGGGCTTTGGATCATGTAGACCTGCCCACCAGAACAATTATGAACAATCAACGAGTGGCTATCGGAACTTTCCGGCCAGAACATTTACAAGACATGTATAAGCGGCCTTCCACATCCGAATATACATATGGTACGGATTTCTTGGAAGAATTCAAGGAGAAAGAGTGCGTTCAATATGACAAAACCATGCATGGTTTGATCAAAGACTGGGTTTTGCGAGATGCGAAGTTCAGGATAAATGATCAGAGCATCTATTCTATTTCTTCTTTAGAGCCACAGTACATGTATGTGGCCATGATGACATGTCGCCTGTTCGGGCAAGAAGATACCTTGCATTTCCATGTCTCTTGGGTGCCTCTCATATTTCAAGTTTCCGAAGGTTGCTCATTCAATTGGGCAAAGATGCTCTCAGACAGCTTAGCTAATAGGGTCATAGAGTATCGGGAGAAAAAGGCAGGTCGGAAACCCTCAGCGTTTTACATGTCGGCATATATCATGGATGCAATATGTTCCATGATGCCTTTTCCCTTGATGAATTGGGCTTGGAACCCAACCCAAGAAAAACCAGTGCATGAATACCATGATAAATTATGGGAAAATAAAGCTGGAAAATTCCCATACGAGATTTTCAATTGGGTGATGGTGCCCCTGCACATCATTATTTTTAATCACCCGCCACCTCGCATATCAGATAGCATTTCAACAGGTCTGAGTGGCGTCGTATATTGGTATGTAGAAGCAGAGTTCTCATACATCAGAGTTTTTGGGGCTTCTGTTCCCCCTCATGCGCTACCTTTGTTCATTCCTGATAAACTAGCGTGTCGAGAAGTTGCATGGAAAAATTGGAGGCGTAAGCGAGGAACTCAAGGGCTATTCAAAGAAGGTATGGCCTTCTTTTCCCATTCGAATGAATTCATATTCTTTATTAGATTTCGGGCATGCTAAAGCCGAGGCTGTTGCCCTGGAGGACCTGAAGTTGGCCTCCATTGAGATTAAAAAACACGATCCACAGAAAATTGTGAGCAATCATCTGGCTCATGTTGGGCTTAAGAGATTTGAACATGAGAATTCCCCCTCGGATGACATTTTCCAAGGAGCGAGATCTTATGAAGAGGTGTTAGCCCGGATCCAATCGCTAGCACCCGAAGACACAGCAGCTGTGTTAAGATTCCAAGAGCATAGGCGAAGATGTTTTCCCACTTTGTTGGGAGGTTTGGCCATTGCCGACACAAAAAATAAAAATGTTGAAGATTCTACAGAGGTAATATCTATCCCTGGAAAACAAACGGAAGAGGAAAAAATGAGTAATCCCGAAACAAAAGAAAAGACTCCAGACCCTCCAAGCAAGCAGAGTTCGGCGGCTGAGGGAAAGACTCCAGACCCTCCAAGCAAGGAGAGCTCGGCGGCTGAGGGAAAGACTCTAGACCCTCCAAGCAAGCAAAGTTCAGCGACTGAGGGAAAGACTCTAGACCCTCCAAACAAGAAGATTTCGGTGGTTGAGGGAAAGACTCCAGACCCTCCAAGAAAACAGAGTTCAGAGGTTGAAGGAAAAACTCTAGACCCCCCAAGCAAGCAGATAACAGAGACTGAAAAAGAACAGAACCCTGTCAATACTCCAAAAGAATCAACAAAGCAAATAGGAAAACCCATCTCCTCTGTCACACCCTTGCAGTCGGCACAGGGAGATATTAGTGAAGGATGGATATTTGGTGAAGAGTTGAGGCCTATAAGGGTAGAGGAACTCCCTCCTAATGAGTTCGTTTTTTATAAAAAGAGAAAAGTTGTGGTGAAGCGAGAATATTGTCAAGAGGGAGAGTCTATTGTTAAAAAATACAAAATCATGACAGATGGTAAGAACAAGAAAAGTGACCAGCTTGCTACTAAAATCACTGGAACACTGGGCGCCTACGCTTCAGCGAATCAATTCTCGATTAGGCAGATGAATCACCAATTAAAAAGAAAAAATCGCCTCATCAAGATCCTCGAGGCTAGGTTGACTACAGCTACAGAAAATGCCAAGGGCCAGGCCAACACAGAAATGGAACAGGCTAGATTGGCTGATAAAAATGAGATAGAAACTCTCAAAGTCAAGCTGGAGCAAGCACATTTGGTGATCCGAGAAGGTCGGGTGCAGGCTGATCAGCAGAGGAATATGATCACAGAGCTGCAAGCTCAGTTAGAGGTTGCTGATAGCAAAATGATCAACATCGAAGGGTTTAAATCCTAGGCGATTGATATCAGGGGCAAGATCTCTTCTGTGCAGCAAAGTTTGTTAGACAAAGTGGGGGTCATCCGAGAAGACTGCATGTTAATTCATCGTATTTTAGAGAATCTGACTGTCAAGGAAAGGAACGCAGAGGCTGCTCGGGTAGCTTTTCAAGAGGCAGTGATAGTTACCAACAACAGATTTTCCACAGATTCTCCAGGGCTCACTATCGCTGAACAAACAAGAGGTAATATTTTGTTAAAAGACTGGGAACATAATATTGCCTTAAGCAAGGAACAGGTTCAAAAGGTAACTAGTTCATTAGAAGAAGCTTTCAATGCCATAGATGGCGAGCTGCTAGAAATGGAGAATGGAGGTGACTCAGAGACGCTAAGGCAAATTAATATAGATCAGATCTCCCTCGATCTAAAGGAGAAAAATGAAAGAGATTTGGTGGATATCTCTAAGATGGATAGGGTAGTTATGGTTCAAGTTGATAAATGTTTGATTCAACCAAGTGCACAACTCAGCGCTCTTGACATCATTAATGCACAAATAGGTGATAAACTTCCACATTTGGCCCGAGAGTGCTATTTTTCCGAGGCCAGCTGTCAAGCAGAGCCTTCACAACTTGTATCCCAGTTCGTGGACAAATGTATCATATGTACCGAATCCACGCAAAGACAAGAAGCTGGCACCTTTTGAAAATGAAGTAAAAGATATGGAGTGGTTTCGTTCCTTATAGCTGCCAAACGGAACCTTCACAGCTGGTATCCAGTTTTATGGACAAATGTATCATATTCATCGAGTCACGTAAAGGAAGCACCTGGCACTTTTTGAAAATAGAGTATGAGAGGGAAAATTTGTATAAATAGATCACGAAAAGAAGAACCAAGGACATTTTTTGGGCATCGATTGTAAATAGAGTTTTACATTGAAGAAGTTAATATACAAGTAATTTGAAGATTCTCAATTCCATCCAGACTGTATTATCAAGTTTGCTTCTTTATGCTTTATGTTTCATTTCATTTCGCTCATTCATAACTGATGTGCTTTGTTATGATTTAGTACAACCACTACTATAACAAAAGAATTCTAGTTTTTTGTCTCTGTCTATTGTTTTTCCTCTGCACCGGTTATCAGCAGGTGTAAGACCA
Organism: Picea glauca; assembly: GCA_000966675.3. NCBI lineage: Eukaryota > Viridiplantae > Streptophyta > Pinopsida > Pinales > Pinaceae > Picea > Picea glauca. The sequence goes on along the minus strand of JZKD02S1672939.1, from coordinate 972,073 downwards.
ATTCGTATTTTCATAATTCTACATTTATCCTCGGCTATGTCGGTTATTTTCTCACCATTTTCTTCTTCTGCTTATATGTGACTTTTCTTTTAACAGGAACTTCATGTTTTACGCAGCTAAATGTTTCTCTCTCGCATCATACTTTTATATTAAATTATAATGCAGTGACGGGAAAGGGCCTTCTTTTGAAATCTTTATTTCATTCAGAAAACGTAAAAATCTCTCTTTATTTCAACCAAATTAAAACAACACTGAAATATTTCGTTAAATTATTTCCCATGGTTACTGTTCCTAAATGATTGTACCTATAGCTACGCAACCTAATATTGAACCCGGGCTATCTAATCAAATACATATTGCCTTAAGTCTTTTCGATACAATTCTCAAAACTGTTAACACCTGAGAAGAACTCGAGCGTTCATGGGCAGCCATTGAGCGTGATATAACTGCTCAAGAGCAGTTGGAAGCTAGATGACGAGAACATAGAAATCTGCCTTAGTTTCTCATACCGAATGTGACTTTATCTTCATATTCATCTTTTATATACTTTCGGATGCCTTGACACTGTACTTTAAGCCTTAGTACAGACTCAGGAACAACACATGGTGTCCCCCACAGATTCCTTCATGAAATTCTTGCATAACCCGTGGAGTTTCCGACTCAACCAAATAGACTAGTAAGAACCCGAGTGGATCTTTCCAATATAGTTGATTTTTGGAGATGCAATATTTTGCAGCATGGATTTTTAAAGTTCTGCATTTGGCTGGTGTTAGTCCATCTGGACATTTCAGGTTTAACAAATAGAAAACTATATCTTTATACCATCCTGACGATATGAATTTTTCTTCAACCTTGCTTGGATGTGTTTGGTCATCCGGCTCTTGCAAATGTGTGTCTCTGTCTTCCCCTTGTAAGAAATTGATGTCAAGAGCTCTAAAGTTTGACTCAGCCAAGAGTTTGGCCAGACCCTGCCCCTTTATCAATTTAGTAGGCTTTACTTCCAGATCAAATTCTTGTATTTTAGTGAGCTAGCGCCCTCATTTTCCATCACTATTTGGCTGTACCAATATATCTTTCACAGCACTGGTTGGTACGTACGCGATAATTTTTTAATGCATAACGTAAGTTCTAAAAGATTTAAACGCTTTCACCATCTCGTACGCTTTTTTTTCTATTATATCATATTTTAGTTTGGCATCTCTAAGGCTCTTGCTAAAAAATGTGATCGGGCGTTCAAAGCCTTCATCATTTTTTTGTAGCAAAACCACAGCGATAGTATGTTCAGAAGTGAACGAGAAGATGAGGAAATCTTTCAAGTAATCTGGGCTTGTTAACACAGGTGCTTCACTGATGACTTTTTTAATATGCTCGAATGATGCTTTAGCCTCGGTCGTCCAATTTACTCTACTATCCTTTTTCAGCATTCCCGTGATCAATTTAACAATCTCAACAAAATTTGGTATAAACCTTCGTAAAAAATTTATTGTTCCTAAGAAAGATTGAATTTCTTTTATGTTCCTAGGAATTCTAATAATTTGTATTGCTTCAATCCTCTTAGGATCGATCCTGATCCCATATTTAGATATGATATGCCCCAGAAGCTTACCTTCTTGCATAGCGAAATGTGATTTCTTTGGGTTCAAAGATAGGCCATACCTGCGGCATTTTTCGAAAGTCTGTTTTAAATGGATCAAATGTTCTTCATCGATTTTAGAAAAAACCTTTAAGTCGTCAAGGTAGATTACTATGAATTTGTCTCTTTCTCCAATGAAAGCGATGTCCATAGCGCGCTGGAACATAGCCCCTGCATTCATCAAACCAAAAGGCATTTTATCATACATGAATGTACCCCATGGTGTGGTGAAAGAGGTTTTTTCTCTGTCTAGCTCATTCATGGTGATTTGGTTGTACCCAGAAAACCCATCTATCATAGACATTTTATTTGATCCAACTACCCTTTCCAGGACGTCGTCCATTTTGGGGAGCGGATAATTATCCTTAAGAGAAGACCTGTTCAAGTTCCAGAAATCCACACATAGTCTGATTTCTCCGTTCTTTTTTCTGACAGGGACTAAATTTGCCACCCAGTCTGAGTACCTTAGAGGTACAATTATTTTCGCATCTAAAAGCTTCTTAACTTCCTTTTCAATGACGGGCAACAAAATGGGGTTAAATTGCCTAAGCTTTTGCCTAAAAGGCTTGACCCCGAGCTTCAATGGTATCTTATGCTCAATTATGGAAGTATCATATGTTCGAAGCTCTTCATAGGACCAGGTGAAAACATCTGTATACTGTTTGAGTAGGTCTCTGTATTGTTCTTTTACCTTGGGAGGGAGGAATTTAGATATCTTTACTATCCTGGCTTCTTTTTCAGTTCCTATGTCGCAATCCTCCACTTCTTCTGGGTGGGGCTGCAAAGTGGATTTCATAGGTATGTCGTTCTGGTCAAAGAGTCTTTCTAAAGGAATTAAGCCTTTCAGGATCTGGTTGTTTTTAAGGACCAACATGCGATGATCCGTTATTTTATCTCGAAAGGTTTCAGGATCTTCGCCCTCTTGCATAATCCACATCGGGTCATTTTGGTTTTCTTGGTCTGGATAAATTTCAGAGAACTCACCTATTGCCATAAGAAATTTCTGAATTTGTTCGTCATCTTCAAAAATCTGCCAGTGTCTGACATTATCGGGTATAAAGGGTTTATATCTGATTTCAATATGATATTTCAGTTTAACGTTTGTGGGAGGAGAAAAGATTGAAGCTGCCTTAGCCAATGCATCATCATGTAGATTCCCTGTGCGAGAAATAAAATGGACTTTTATAGATGAGAAAAAATTCTCCATCAAATCCCAAGCACAATTTATGTATGTTCTTAATCTGGGATGCTTGGCTTGGTATTGTCGGTTTACTTGTTTTACTATCAATTCAGTGTCGCCGTAAACCTCCAAGTTTTTTTATTTAACTTCTTTGCAGCCTCTAAACCTAAGATTAATGCCTCATACTCACATACGTTATTGGTGTAATCTATATCCCATTTCAAATGATATGAGAAAGGAACATTAAACTTACCTTCAGGCGCTACTAAAAGTATGCCAGCACCAGCTCCTTTAGAAGACGAAGCGCCATCGAAGTACATTTTCCAGATACCATTTTTGCATAGTTTTTCAGTCAAGGGGTTAAGCTCTTTTTGCTTCATATCAAGTTCTTCTGGACACCCATATAAACCATCATCAAATGATAATATGAAATTTCCCAGATCTTGGTCTGCAACATAAATGGGAAAGTTATTTGGATTCTGAGGATCGCTGACAGTATACGCCAATCTTGTTTCTCTGTACAACCAGGTAAACTGACCTCCGAATATAGGAATTGTGGCATATGACATGTCCAATTGTAGAGAACCCCCCAACTTGGCTCCCCATGATCTGGATAACAACATACCATATTTGGGAGGAATATCTGCAATAACCACATCCATCAAGATACTCTTGACCGAGACCTGAGCCAGGGTAACAACCAGATCTTTTATCATTCCCATACATTTAACCTTTCTCGAATCGAAAGAGTATAGATCTCCATAGGGTCTAGTGATCTGGAGGCCCAGCCTCTCCATTATAATTTTGGGCATAACATTATGTGAAGCCTCGGAGTCTAACATACAGTTATGCAGTAACAAATCATGTATATTCAGGGTGATATAGAAAGGAGTGATGTTATCTTTAGATCCCTCAAAATGAGGACCAAAGGTGATGTTAGGTCTGTCGTCTTCTAGGTTGATAACGTCAGAGTGACTTTCTAACTCATAGACACCCATTATTTTGGCGATTTGCTTCCAATAAGTGGGATTTTTTGCTAATTCTACCAAAGGAATCGGTATCTTAATTTTATTTAATTCATTTTCGAAATTGAAAGATAAATTTACCTTGTCTGTTTCTTTGGTTAAGACTTCTGAGCTTTTCCTTTCTGACTTATTTGTCTGGACTACTTTATCATTCATGACCTTAGCTGAAGATATAACTTCCTTTACTAGTTCAGTTTCTTTTGTTTGGGTTTCAACCTTTTTCACGTTGGACTCTTGAGTTTTTGCTACCTTGACTTTATTGTTGGGTAACAATGTTTCTTCCAAAGGAGGTTTATGAGCTTGACCCCTTTGAAGGATTCTTTTAGGTTGGTCAGTTGATGTGATCTTATTTTTTTATCTTAGATTGTATTTGGGCTGAAAATCAGCCACTATCATTTTTGTTTCTGGTTGAGATACGCAGAGGTTAGGATGATCACCTTCTTCATCTTCATTAGAAGGTTGAGAGGTATTTAAATATTTCTCATAGTCTTCCCTGGTCAAAAATGACTGGGAACATTCATCACCGAAACATGCAACTTCGTCTTCCGAATCTCCAAAATCTTGGAGGTCATTTGCTCCTATAAAATTTTCGTTTTTTAGTGGAGCTTGTATTTTTTGATCTTCATTCTTTATTTGCCTCTGTTGATTTTGGGGATTTGGGTTTCTCCTGAAGTCCCTTTTGTTAGAAGAATTAGCTTTAGCCTGATCCAACTCCATCCTAGAGATTTTGTTAGACAGTTCTTTAATTATTTGGGCCATATCATCTACTTTGTCATCAGTATGTCTATTTGACCTTGAAGGACCCGTTGGTTCCCTATAGCGTCTATTTTCTCGGTTGACTGTTTCTACTTTAGCCTTTAACTTACTCGAAGCCATCATATTAGATTCTATTTCGACAGCATTGTCTTGCATTCTATTTAGGGTGGCTCCTCTTCTTTCTCGCAAAAGTAGAGCAAAATTAGGTTCAAAAGCTCCCGCAAAGGTTACTTTGGCTGAGGGTTCAGAAGGTTTAACAACAGCTGGAATTTTATTATATAGTTTGTTAAATCTCAAAATAAATTCCATAACTGTTTCTGAGTTCTTTTTCTTTAGAGACCCAAACTCGGTAAGGTAATATAAGTGATCTTTCCGCTCTCCTCATTGTCTGAGGAAAGCATCTTCCAACGCATCATACGTCCGAATAGAGGCTGCAGGAAGGCTCCTAAACCAAGTTCAGACCTGTCCTTCAAAGGTCTGTATAAGAAGTCTCGAATAAACATCCTCGCGCTCAATACCATAGATGTCTGCGAACTGGTCAAAAAATTTTATATGCTCGGCTGCAGTTAGATCTCCCTCCCCAGTGAACTTAGGAAGATTTTTGATGTAGTTGTCAGGTAAATCATGGAGGTGAATGGGTAAAACCAGGGGAGCGTATCTCACTGCTACTTTTGCAAATACTCTGGGAGGAGGGACATTACCTCCTCCTCCGATGCCTACCATCGACTTGGGAGTAGGAAATGAGGGTGTAACACACTCTTTTGAATCAGGTGAGACTGGGAAGTCCTGTTGAAGAAAGGTTGGTATGTCAAATGACAACGATCTTTCTAAAGGACCTTTTCCCTTGTTTATAGATGGGAAAGTCTGATGTATCTCACTCCTAAATTCAGAGAAGTCTGTTTTTGGATCTCTGGTATCAGACAGAGGGCTGCAAGAAGCAGGAGGTTCTGAAGGGAATTTAGCCTTTAAAAGTGGTTTTTTTGGCTTATGAACGGTAGCAGTTTCCTCAGACGAGCCTCTCGCTTTTAAAAAATTTTCAAGATTATTAACAGGCGTAATCAGCTTGCCATCTGAGTTTTGTCTGGTATGTCTTCTATCAGACGCCAGTTTGTGTTTCAGTGGAGTCGCCAAGTGAAAGATTTTTTATTTTTTTTAAATAAAAGCCTTAAAACTGTGTGTACTCTATGTTCACTTATCCAAGAGTAACACTTTTAATGAAATAGTTTGTCATTTTCCCAGGGAAAAAGATTTCGTAACTTCATTCCCCTGCAACAGCGCTAAAAAGATGTTGTTCCTGAGTCTATACTTAAGGCTTTAAGGTACAGTGTCAAGGCATCCGAAAGTATACTAAAGGTTGATAAAGGATTACCCTAACCTTCGGTATTGGAAACTAATGAGGATTTCTACGTTCTCGTCGTCTAGCTTCCAACTGATCTTGAGCAGTTATATCACGCTCAATGGCTACCCATGAACGCTCAAGTTCTTCCCGGGTGTTATCAGTTTTGAGAATTGAATCGAAAAGATTAAAAGCAATATGTGTTTGATTAGATAGCCCAAGTTCAATATTAGGTTGCGTAGCTGCAGGTACAGTCATTGAGGAACAGTAACCATAGGAAATAATTTAAAGAGAGATTTCAGTGCTGTTTCAATTTGGTCGAAATAAAGAGAGATTTTACGTTTTCTGAACGAAATAAAAATTGCAAAAGAAGACCCTTTCCCGTAACTGCATTATAATTTAATATAAAAGTGTGATGCGAAAGAAAAAAATTTAACTGCGTATAACATGAGGTTCCTGTCAAAAGAAAAGTCAGATATAAGCAGAAGAAGAAATTGGTGAGAAAATAACCGACGTAGCCGAGGGTAAACGTAGAATTCTGAAAATGTAAATTGGTCTTACACCCGCTGATAGCCGATGCAGAGGAAAAACAATAGACAGAGACAGAAAACCAGAATTCTTTGTTATAGTAGTGGTTGTACTAAATTATAACAAAGCACATCAGTTATGAATGAGCAAAATGAAATGAAACATAAAGCACAAAGAAGCAAACTTGATAATACAGTCTGGACGGAATTGAGAATCTTCAAATTTCTTGTATATTAACTTCTTCCATGTAAAACTCTATTACAATCGATACCAAAAAGGTCCAGCCATATGCTCTTCTTTTTGTGATCTATTTATACAAATTTTCCCTCTCCTACTCTATTTTCAAAAAGTGCCAGGTGCTTGCCTTTACAGGATTTGGTGTATATGATACATTTGTCCATAAACTGGATACAAGCGGTGAAGGTTCCTCTTGGCAGCGGTTAGGAGCGAAATCACTCCATCTCTTCTACTCTATTTTCAAAAAGTGTCGGGTGCTTGTTCTTGCGTGGATTTGGTACATATGATACATTTTTCCACGAACTGGGATACAAGCTGTGAAGGCTCCGCTTGACAGCTGGCCTCGGCAAAATAGCTCTCTAAAGCCAACTGTGGAAGTTTATCACCTATTTGTGCATCACTGATGTGAAGAGCGTTGAGTCGTGCGCTCGGTTGAATCAAATGTTTATCAACTTGAGCCAGATCTACCCTGTCCATCTTAGAGATATCCATCGAATCTCTTTCATTCTTATCCTTTAGATCGAGGGAGACCTGATCTATATTCATTTTCCTTAGCGTCTCTGAGTCACCTCCATTTTCCATTCCTAACAGCTCGCCATCTATGGCATTGAAGGCTTCTAGTAATGAATTGGTTACTTTTTGAGCTTGTTCTTTGCTTAAGGTAATATTATGTTCTGAATCTTTTAACAGAATATTACCTCTTGTTTGTTCAGCAATGGTGAGCCCTGGAGAATCTGTCAAAAACCTGTTGTTGGTAGCTATCACCGCCTCTTGAAAAGCGACCCGAGCAGCCTCTGCGTTCCTTTATTTGACAGTCAGATTTTCTGAAATATGATGTATTAACATGCAATCTTCTCGGATCAACCCCACTTTGTCTAACAGACTTTGTTGTACAGAATAGATCTTGCCCTTGATATCAATCGCTCGGGATTTCAACCCCTCGACGTCGATCATTTTGCTTTCAACAACCTCTAACTGAGCCTGTAACCCTGTGATCATACTTCTCTGCTGACTTGCCTGTATCCGACCATCTCGGATCACTGAATTCGCTTGTTCCAATTTGGTTTTGAGGACTTCAATTTCCTTTTCATCAACCAATCGGGCTAGTTCTATTTCTCCACTCTCCTGACTCTTAGCGCTTTTTTTGGTCGAAGCTACTCGGGCTTTGAGTGTTTTGATCAGGCGATTTTTTCTTTTGAGCTGATTTTTCAACATCCCGACCGAGAATTGATTTGCCAACGCATACGCTCCTAGAATCCCTGGGATCTCTGTGGCGAATTCCTCACTCTTTTTATTCTTCCCATTTGTCATCACTTTGAATTTTTTATCCATTGATCCTTCATCCTGGTAGAACTCCCTTTTCACAACTGCTTTCCTCTTTTTGTCAAAAAAGAATTCATTTGGGGGAAGCTCTTCCGCTCTGATAGGCATTAGCTCCTCACCGAAAATCCATCCCTCTTCTATATTCCCTTGCGTTGACTGTAAAGGGGTGACAGAAGTGATGGGTTCCCCAATTTTTTTCCCCGCCTTTCGTGGTGTGATGAGTGAGTCCTGCTCCTTCGGAGGATCATAGGTCATTGTCTCAGTCTTTGGATTCTAAGTCTCTGGCAGGTCTGTGTTTGTTTCTTCCACCTCTGGGCTATGTTCCTTGGGCGGGTCTGTGTTTGTTACTTCCACCTCTGGGCTATGTTCCTTGGGCAGGTCTGTAGTCTCTTGTTCTGTTTGAGGATTCTTCCCAGACCCGCCTTCCTGTTGTTTTTCGAGGTTAGGAATTTGCTCTTCGGAACATTCAGCATCCTTCCCTTTTTCCTTGGAAAGACCCAAACCTCCCAACACAACAGGGAGACATATTTGTCTATGCTCCTGAAACATTAGAACAAAGGCCATGTCCTCGAGTGCTAAAGATCTGATCCGAACTAGCACTTCCCCATAGGACCTTGCTCCTCGGAAAATATCATCCGAGCATGAACACTCGTGTTCAAACTTCTTCAACCCACAAATTGACAAATGGGTGCTTACAATTTTCTGAGGATCATGCTTTTTATACTCAATAGAGGCCAAACTCAAGCCTTCTAAAGTTGCAGCCTCAGCTTTAGCATGTCCAAAATCCAATAAAGAATAGGAATTTAGCCGAACGGGGAAAAACGGCCATACCTTCTTCGCTGATGCTTTCAGCTCTTTACTTAAGCCGTCGATCACTATTTGTCGGGAAATTTCGCGACATGCCAGCTTGTAGGGGATGAACTATGGTAGCGCAAGAGGTGGAACAGTAGCTCCGAACACTCAGAAGTAGGAAAACTCTGCTTCTACATACTAGTCCGCGATACCACTCAAATTTGTAGCAATACTATCCGAGATGCGAGGTGGCGAATGACCAAAAATGGCGATGTGCAGGGGCACCATCACCCAGTTGAAAACTTCATAAATAAATTTGTCTACTTTACCTTCCCACAGTTTGTCGTGGTACTCGTGTACAGGCTTTTCCAGGGCTGGACTCCAAGCCCAGTTCATCAAAGGGAATGTTGTCATAGAACATATCGTGTCCATGATATACGTAGACATGAAAAAAGAGGATGGTCTTCCATTTTATTTATTCTCTCGATAATTGGTGACCCAGTTGAAAAGACTATCCGAGAGTATCTTATCCCAATTAAATGAGCAACCTTCTGCTACCCGAAATATGAGAGGTACCCAGGCAACATAGAAATGCGTTGTATCCTCCTTTCCAAACAGTCAGCACGTCATCATCTCCACATACATATATTGTGGCTCTAGAGAAGCAATTGAATACACGCCCTTGTCATTCACTCTAAATGTCGCGGACCGCGAAACCCAATCCTTTATCAAACCTGGCATAGTTTTATCATATTCTGTGCACTACTTCTTTTTGAATTCCTCCATGAATTCAGCATTATATGTGTATTCAGCAGTTGTTGGGAGCTTGTACATAGTTTGGATATGCTCTCGTCTAAAAGTCTTGACCATGGTCCGTTGGTCGTTTATTATGGTTCTGGTAGGTAGGTCTACGTGATCCAATGCCCATCGTATCATGTCATAGTATGGCAACAACTGTGGTCTGGCCGCAACCATGTGCATTCCAGACTGAACAACTATCTTGTATTTAGTGTTCAGGTCATCCTTTTCGTTATCATTGTCATCAGAATCTGAGTAATTTACCAATTCAGATTGTAGAATATCCGAAACGAACGACCAGGTAGGGACTGAACCGCCACTCCTGGGCGAAGTGTCGGAGACATTATCCGGGCCTTGACCTGCAGCCTTGATATTCGCCTTCGCTGCTCTCCTTGGAGCCATGTATGAAACCTGTGTTTTCGCTCTTCTGCGATAGACCTGTGTATACATCCAGAGATTAGCTCACTCAGAGAAAGGTGAGCTCCGTGCGCTTATGAAAAAATGTTTAAAATAAAATGAAACTCCCGTCTATATTTGAAAACTCTGTACTATTCAACTTAAGTCTGTCAAATCACAATTAGAAACAATTTATTGCGTAAATCCAATCTTGTTTATTCGTGGATTTACCCTAATTCTTCATTAATGTCATCAATGTTCGACGGCTTGACAGGCAGTCGGGGTATGGAGAGTAGCAGGTTCTTTGGGAAATGCACAAACCTCGATGCGCGGGACGGGACGCATCCCATTTTATTTTAAAATTTGAAACTTAGCAATGTTAACCATTTTCTCGTTTATCGTTGCATCGTGGATTTACTTTCAATGATTTGAATCTTTAACTCGCGAGACTGCGAGGGCCGACTTGGATTCAATTAATAGTAATCATGATTTGGAGATTCATTAATTGCATAATTAATCTATTCGCCATATCGCGACTCAGAAGTTCGAAGACATATTTTTGGGGGAATGGTATGTCGAGTCGCGATACCACGATGTGGCGATAATTAAGGTTCAAGATACGGGAAGAAAATCTTAGATTAGGTTACTAATTAATCTTGCCTTAATCATGTCGCAACTTCGTGAGTCGGGATTTTAGACGTCTTAACTTTATGAAAGAAAGTGACGAGTGGCGAAATGTCGAGCACCAAATTTAACCATGGTTAGTTTTTTGACCTTTAATCCTTGACCAGGGTTATCGCAAGAGTTATCGCATTCACGGCTCTCGAGGTTGTAAGAATAGAAACTTGGGTTTGACGAATGCCGAGACGCGAACTCCCGACAACGTCTACTCATGAGTTACAAGATTTACCCTAGTTAAAGTCTTGGGTGAAAATTAAAGGCGAGATCATAGCATTCGTGACTCGGGACTTGTGAATTCAAAGATTAAAGAATCCGACTTGCGATATCCCAAAATAAAACAAAAGAGAAAACATACTTGCGAAAATGGATTTGTTTTTCTTTAAAGTAGGAAAATCATTTATGTTTAGGTGACAAGATTTCAGAGTTTTAAGATCTCGGAAGGAACAAGAAAATCAATCTTAGATTTCAAGTTTCAAAAATTGAAAAATTTTTCGGAAGGTAAAAAAAACAAGGGCGGCTCCAACAGACATCACACTATACAAACATCTAGTGGGGATCTTGTTGTATCTCACACACTCCAGACCAAACCTCTCATATGCAGTTGGCATAGTTTCAAGGTTCATGCAAGCGTCACATGAGCTACATTGGAAAGCTGCAAATCGTATCCTTCGATATGTATAGGGCACCATCACCTTTGGGATTCACTATGCAACAGACTCTACATTAGATCTCATTGGGTTTACTTATTTTGACTAGGCTGGTGATAGCTTTGATTGCAAGTCGACATCTGGTTACTCACTTAGTCTTGGTTCTGGGCCTATCTGTTGGTCGAGAAAGAAGAAAATTGCCATTTCTATATCATCAGTCGAGGCAGATTACAGAGGGGTAGTTAACATAACCATTCAGGCTATGTGGCTACAACATTTTCTCACTGAGTTGGGCATTCAGTTTCATCGGTTGATTGTCATCTCATGTGACAACCAGAGCACTCTAAAGTTCTACAGAGATCCAGTTCAGAGGCAGCAGATGAAGCACATTGAGATCCCCATGCACTACATCTAGGACTTAGTACATGAGGCGATCATTGACTTTTAGTTATGTCCTTCAGTAGAACAAATGACAGACATTTTCAACAAGACCTTCACTGAGCAGAAATTCCATTCTCTGTGAGGTCGTCTTAGAGTGAAGGACACAGTTTCCTAGCAACTGTGGTTATTATTTTTACATACATTGTACCTTGAGGGGGGGGGGTTTCCCATGAGGTTTTCCCTCTTTCCTCACTTTATATTCAATGTATCTTTTGTACCTGGATACCTAACATGGCCTCGTTATCGGAACCCAATCTTTATTTTAACCATAGTGATGTTCAAAGGGGGTGTTGGATTTACTTCACACACACCTAGGATTTATTTTTCCTAAGGTTATTCCTTGTTTATTATTCATAATTAGTCATTATCTAGTCTCCTATATTTTAGGGGAGAATATTCCACCTAGATAATATTCTCTTTCAGTTGACACTTCAGTTTGACTAGTTGAGTTGAGTTTAAATGTTGCATTGATGTGATCACCATGAAACATTGGGATCATCACCATCCTAATTCAAAATTGCCTTGGTATCATCACCAGAGTGGTGCATTAGCCTTGATTCCCTAAGTTAACTCCTCACTACTCTATGTTCAGACAGTTAACTAAAGACTAGTTGACTAGTTAACTCAACTAGGTGGCAGTTCACTCCCATAACTGCCCGAGAGACTAGAATAGGTGGAAGTTCACTCCCATAACTGCTGGTGTGTGTCCATATCACTCTATACCACCACTATCGTGCATTGGTTCACCTCAAGTCGAACTCATTGAGATATACAGAGTATATCATGTGTAAATTATTCATTGTTCATAACGGTTAATGAGAATTCTTCCATTCTTTCTCTCCTTCTTATTATTTCTCCAATTCTCTCTACAAATGTGTGTATTATTGTTTATCTAGATCTATTTTTTGCATGTTCAACACATTTACATGTGTTTCTAGGGTTTCAATAATTTTATTTTGGGCAACTTGTTTTTCAACTAGTGGTTTAGTAGCCACCGCCTCATTCGCTTTGTTTCTTAATATAATCTTTTTTTATGGAACACTTGTAGTATTTTTTTCTCTGGGCCTTAAATTATACTTCTGTTGAAGTTCTTCCATAATGGATTTAGTGATTCCTTGATATGCAGACTCTCCTAGGTTATCTATACTTTGCTCGTTACTAAACATGGGCTCTTTGTCTAGAGATCTTTCATAATCTTGTCTACTTAGATGAGTTTATTGGTCTTCGTCACTAAGGTTTTTTATATTCTCTTCTAGTCCCTCATAATTATGCATATCATCTCCTATAAAAAAATTCATTTTAAAAGGACCTTGTATTTTTTTATCTTCGTTTTTTATTTGTCTTTGCTGGGTCTCGGGGTTAGGATTTCTCCTGAAATATTTTCAAGCAAATGGATCAGGTTTGGATTGGTCTAGTTCCATTCTAGAAATTTTGTTTGACAAATATTTGATTATATTAGCCATGTCATCCATTTTTTTTCAGCAGACCTCCCAGATCCGAAGGGCCCTACTCGTTCCCTGAAGCATTTAGGTTCTTTAGTTCATGTCTCAACCTTGGCTTTTATTTTACCATATGCCATCATGTTTGATTCAATTTCTATAACGTCGTATTGCATCCCTGTGAGGGTAGCCGGTCTTATTTCTCTTAAAAGAAGAGTGAAGTCGGGTTCAAAATCCCCTACGAAAGTCACCTTCATTGTAGGTTGAGAGGGCTTAAATTCTGCTGGAATCTTATGATAAAGTTTGTTAAATCTCTAAGTAAATTCTAGAACTGACTCAGATTTCTTCTTTCTCAATGCCCCGAATTCAGTCAAGTAGTAAATATGGCCTTTCATTTCTCTCCATCGTCTTAAAAAAACATTTTCTAAATCATCGTAGGACCAAAGGGATCCTACCGGGAGTCCTTGAAACCAGATTCTTACTTTCCCTTCGAACGTTTGAACTAAAATCCTGGAATAAGCATCTTCATGCTCAATCCCTAATATATCAGCAAATTGATCGAAAAAGGTGATATGCTCTGTGGCAGTTAAATCTCCTTCTCCCGTAAATTTTGGTAAGTTCTTCATATAATTTTTAGGTAAATCATGAAAGGTAGGGGTGAGGACCAAGGGAGAATATATGGTCACTACTTTTGAAAAAATCCTAGTGGGTGGAGGTTGTCCTTGACCACCTCCCCCTCCACCACCACCTCCTCCAGCACCACCTCTAGTGACAGCCATTGAAAGTCTAGGGGATGAACATCGGGAATTAAAAAGAGTGTTTTCAAAAACTTCTACGGACCGAAGTGGTGACCTTTCAACTTCCTCAGGATGCGACGAAGGGAAATATGGAAAATGATCATTAGGGAATGTAAATTCTAGAAATTGAGGGAAAGGAAAACATGGATTGGTTTCTTTAGAGTTACAAGATGTATATATAGGTGAACCACTAGGAGACGAATTAGGGTATAAAGTACGCTCTTCAGAATTTTGAAGAACTAAAACCTTTTCTTCGGGTGAGGATGGAGTAGACAGAAAAGTAATGATAGCGAGTATAGAAGAGGATCTTTTATTCAGACTATTTGGAGAATCAGAAGTGTCAATTTCAATCTTTATTTCGGGTACAAATTCCTCCAGGTTATCGTGCCTAACCTCATACTGGCTAATCAAGGCCTCCATAGAGGGTGTTTGTTTAATATTATTTTTAGGGGTTGGTTCTTCAATCAGAACCTTAGTATTGACTTGTGTGATTTTCGGTTGGTATTTCTTACCTGTCGATGTGGTAGTCGACTTGAGGTATCCCTTTGGTTTTAATAAATTTTGGGGATCAGATATAGGTGTGGTCTACCTATCGTCTGGATTTCTTCTGGTATTCTTTCGATTAAATGCCATCTTATTTGTTGTGGAGTTGCCAAGTGAAAAATAAAAAATAGTTGTAATTCAGTTTTCAACCTCCATTCACTATCAAAGATAAAATCTCACCTTGTCGTTCTCCCAGGGAAAAATAACTTTGTTTCTCCGTCCCTGGCAACGACGCCAAAAATATGTTGTTCCCGAGATCAAACTTAAGCCTCAAAGAATAATGCCAGGCATCATGAATGTTTTTTAGTGTGTTTTAAAGTGATTTTTGTACCTTAGTTGCATGAGAAAAATTCCTTAAATGAAATTAACAGTTTGATAGCACAAAGGTCGTATTTCATATCTGAGTCAAAATTGCAATATCGAATGGTATGTGATGAAAATAGAAAACTGTAAAACATAGCAGGGAATCAATTACTGAAGAGTCCTACCTTTTTTTTAGTAGAGGAAAAGAGATAGTGTAACCTTGAATAATGCATAAAATGTAGTAATCTACACAGCAAGCAAGTCTTGATTTACTCACAATAAATGTAGAGGAAAAGTTGCTTACTTAATAAATTACTAATACCTTGTGATTACAGTAGTTGTTGTACTAAATTGGAACCAAACATTTATCAAGGAATACATAAAGGAATGCTGAGAAATGGAAAACAAAARAAACACATAAMCYAGATTTAAGAAAACTTGGAATCTCTGTCTGCACTTGTATTAATACTCTATAAGGATAGTTTTCTCTATTACAATCGGCAAGAAGAAGCCATAAATAAGTCTTTAATCTATGTTTTTATACAAAATGGTCTCAACTCAAAACGGTTGGAATTTTCATAATTCTAAAAATACTAAATTTTACAATATGTAAAACTGAAAAACTTCCATTGGCCTTCTCCTCTGTCTCTTCATCTGCTGGCAGAGGCATTTCTTCTCCTCATCCTTTACTTGGAAATAGATGTCATCTGATCCTAACCTATATGAGTCGTATTCACATGTT
The DNA here is from genome assembly GCA_000966675.3 of Picea glauca. NCBI lineage: Eukaryota > Viridiplantae > Streptophyta > Pinopsida > Pinales > Pinaceae > Picea > Picea glauca. The sequence goes on along the minus strand of JZKD02S1672939.1, from coordinate 956,476 downwards.
TTATCATTTGTTTCCATATGTGTTGGCTTTCCTGTATTTGACACATTGGATGCATCTACTCACTAATTGTACCACCAACCCAGAAGGTGCAGTTTCCTCATTTGCGTCAAAAATGTATAACTTACTTTCTATCTGGGGAAACCTTTCTTGTATCTTCTTTTCTCCCAAATATGCGTCCTGTAACTCCATGCTTGGACTTAGTATCCATTTTAGTATTTGGATAAGATCAATTTGGTTCATTTACTGGATGATCATCATGGCCTCTTCTTTTCTTGTCCTAGAGTTACATTGGCTCCTTGCTATGTCAATATTCCCCAGGGCTTCAAAGATATTATTTCCTTCAACATCAAGTAGACCTTTGTCTAGTGAAGATATTTCTTCTAGACAAGCTTTGTGTACCTCTCTGGCCAATATTTTTCTTTCGGCAATATTTGATTCCCAGGCCTTCAAAATTATGTTACATCTGGTTTTCTAAGACAGAGACAGTTGAGGAGCTATTGATACATAATATTTTGGTACTAGAAAGATAGCCTTTTGAAACTTATCCCGAGTTGCACGAGCTTCCCTTTCTTTAATGTAAATGTTATTCAGGGAAAGGTCTACCACCCAATAACAATTTTGAATGGCTTCCACTTTTGTAAAAGGATCTTGTTGGGTTGATTCCAGATTCTCATGTACTTCCAATGCTTGATCTTGGAAAGCTTCCATATATATTGTTGTACCTTCAGCCAAGTATATATTGGCTTGTAGTTTCTTGATTAATTATTCTTGTTGAGTGACCAACCCTCTGTTGTCCTGTGAGTTTTGATGGAGCTCATCGAGGTTAGATTTCAGTTGTTGTATCTGATGTCTGTCATTGGTTATGACGTGTTCAAACTGTTTCTTCATCTTATTTATGACATCCCTTTCCATGGTCGTCATCTAGTCTTTCAACTGCCTTACCAACAGATTTCTCTGTTTCAGCTAATTCGCTAGATTTTCTACTAAACATTGATTGGCCGTGGCAAAGGCACCTAATGAGCCTGCCATTTCCCTAGAGAATTTTGTATCATCTAGACCCTGTCCATCATACAACATTCTTTGCCTTTTGACTGTTGTACCATATTTTTGATGCACTTCTCTTTTAACTATGGCCCTTCTCTTCTTATTGAAAAAGAAGTCTGAAGGAGGCATTTCTTCGGCTGAAATCGGAGTAAGGTTCTGTATAAATATGGGTTGGTCGTTGGGATTTCCTTGACTTGATTGTAAAGGTGTTAATGACATAATGGGGCTACCTATCTCTGTGGACGGTTTTTCCTTTGTTTTGTTGGTATCCAGTTTATCTGGTGTAGACAACTATGTATCCTATCCCTTTTTTTGAAAATCTTCAAGATGAGTTGTTGTTTGAGTGCTTGGTGGGTTTGGTAATAAAGTCTCCACTCTCTGCATTGAGACTTCGACATTCTTCGTATTTTCCTCAGTACTCTGTTGGTCAAAAATTCCTACCTCTAATACCTGAGGCGTAGCTTCCTATGTAGATGAAGGTGTTATTGGATCCCCTTTTAATACCTTTGGAAAACTATTATTTCTATTCTTATGAAAATTGTTGAAATTGGATAATTTATTGGGAGACAGAGTTTAGACTCTACTCAATACTTCCTCATATGACCTGACTCCCCTGAATACTTCGTCCTGAGGGGAAATCTCGTGCACATACTTCTTTAAATTTTATTGAGCCAGGTGAGCTTCCACAATCTTATGGGGATCATGCCTCTTAAACTCAATATCAACTAACTTGATGTCTTCTAGAGCCGCAACCTCTTGTCATACCAACCGATCTAGTTAAAATTTTGGGAGAGCATGGGGGGGAACCATGCACCCAAAAACCCTGATATAGGAAAATTTTTCCTCAATATACCAGTTTTCTATTTTTCCCAAGTTATCCATGATTCTGTCTGAAATTATGGGAGGTGGGAAACTATATAGGGTGATATGAATTGACACCACTACATAATGACAGATTTCATAGAAGAAATATCTAGCTTTGTCATCCCACAACTTGGAGTGATAGAAATGGATAGGCTCAGCATTGGATGGGTTCCAACTCCAGCTCATCAGAGGGAAAGGAGTGATAAAAAAAAGGGCATACATGATGTATGCCGACATGTAGAAAGGAGCAAGTTTCCCTTTGGAATTTTCCAATTGGTACCCTGTGATTTCTTTTTCTAGGTTGCCTGATAACATCTTGGCCTAGTTGAAAGAATATCCCTCAACCACTTCATGAATAATTGGTACCCATGCTAGCAGAAAATGAGTGGAGTCCTTTTTCCCGAATATCCTACGTAGAATCTGTAGCACCACTTTTCTCTCACTATTGTGTAGGTGTTAGTACGCAGAATAACAACATTCTCACTCACAATTAATCACATGCATTCAAAACAAGTTAAACACATTCAACACGGAGTAATCATATGATTTACTACCATAATCAACAATCAATACTATTTAACATCAATTCATATACACAGCAGAATACATGATGATTATAATACGCAGAGATACAAAAACATAATTAAAGCATCATCTGGTACTTATCTTTGAACAGTGGTAGATTCCACCAACCAAGTACAGGCCTTCCACGAACCTCCTAGCCTTAGACCGCACTGCTCATCAGCTGAACAATGGGTCACCCTCGAGTTGGGACTAAGCTCCACCCCAAGACAAGGAATCCTAGGCTAGGTTGAGGTTATAGAGAAACAACACACAGCCACAAGGATGGGATTCTCTCCCAGGAACCTCTCATGCTCACTGCCCACAAACCCTCATTCCCCACATGTCTGTTCCACCCTAGGAGTATACACCTTCTCTATCACCTGGACAGTCCTTTGGTTGCTAACCTCCCTTGCCTTGGGTTACAACAACAAGCCGGACCGGAAGTCTCTGGGCTCTGTGGTAGCTACAAGGTTCCTTCCAGGAGTTCTCTCCTTCCTCTGTACACTCTCTCTCCTGGAGAGAGTGTTGCTCCACTGGCCAACAAGCCACACGTAGTCCAGCACTGCGTGGCCACAAATATCAATGGGGAAAAATGACGCGGCTTTCCTACAGGCTCAACAATGGCCTAATGGCTCACACTCACGACTTTGGGATAGAGACCCCACACACAGGATCAACCTCAGATAGAGGATACACACAGATTCTCCATATGAACATAGGTTTTTTAGCTCAGAAGATGTACGAGGTTTTTCTGCAGAGGTTAGATCCGTCATACCGCTCAGAGGTCGTATGCACTCAGGGCCTCGGGTGGAATGGAGGAGAACTCCCATCACATCTCATCTTCACCATTTTATTTGCATGGGTCGGGGCTAACACTTGTTGCCCTAAAAAATGCATGCATTTACCTAGTACGCATCACCTTCCTCATGGTTAGGAACTTAGGATAAAACATGAAATGCTCATGCCTTTTTGGAATAATATTAAAATATTATTCCCAAGGCTGAAGCCCCCTAGGCTTAACACTTACCCCCTTTTCCCACCTTCCATCCCCCAATCCCTTGCCTTCTCTATGGGAGCTCATTCCCCCTTCACTCATTCATCATGGTCGGTCTGCACCTGGCGGTGTTTACAAAATTTTATTAATTGTTCTGCATGATTACATATACAACAACAGGCTCCTAGCCTTCAACACTTAGGCTCCCTAGCCTAACAAACACATAATCCACCATCTTATAAAAAAATGGCTCAACAGCCTATAAAACATAATTACAATTCCTTTCAGAACATGATTTACAACAAGGCTCGGCCTTGGGGACACTACAATCCCCCTCCCCTTATTTCTGCATTGTCCTTAGTGCAACTTACACTGTCTCTACAAGCCTTTCAAAATTTTCAAAACGATGTGGGTACTCTACCCACATAACATCTCCATGCTCCCATGTCACGTCCTCAGGACCGTACAAGGTCCACTGGACCTTTACAAGCTCTATAGCTCGATTCTGAAGCTATTTTATTTTCCTATCCAATATGCGCATAGGATGCACTTGCAGAACACCTTCTGGTTCCACTTGAATCACATTCAAATTAATAACATGATTAGTATCAGGTACATATTTCTTAAGCAGTGAAACATGAAACACATTATGTACAGTCATAGATGTAGGTAATGCAAGCATGTATGCAACTGGCCCAATCCTTTCTAGGATCTCAAATGGCCCACAAAATCTTACTGCCAATTTGGTGCAACTTCCCAACTTCAGGGAACTCCTGTTAATCTTCACTTTCAGGAAAACATGGTCACCCACTTTGAATTCTCTATGGGTTCTGTTACTGTCATCGTAACTTTTCTTCCTATCCTGGGCAGCTTTCATATTCTGTTTAATTTTTATCATTTGATCTTCCATCTCTTTGAGCAGTTCAGACCCAACTACTACTCTGTTAGCTGGATTATCCCAGCTCACTGGAGTGTTGCACTTTCTTCCATAAAGTGCTTCGAATGGGCTCATCTTCAATGATGCATGATACCCATTATTGTAG
>JZKD02S1672939.1:920334-932413 GCA_000966675.3 Picea glauca | reverse complement strand
CCAATAGGAGGATCCACCAACCTCCAAGTGCCATTTTTAATAAGAGCATCATACTTTTTTTGCATTGCATCTTTCCATTCATTACAACTAGTGGCTTCTTCAAAAGTAGTAGGTTTATTAACAACAAAAAAGTTTAACTCAAATTCACCATACCTTTTTGGCATTGTCTTGGTTCGTGTTGATCTGCATACTAAGTGTTGCAATGTCTGCTCTGTTTCAAGAGTGTTTGAAATAGGTTCTTCGGGACCATTATTATCCTCCAATTTTTCCTCAGTAGGAACATTATTATGAACATTATTATCAACCGATTGTTCTTCTACATAAACATTATTATCATCAAAAACATTGCTATCAACTAATTTTTCTTCATTCTTTGATGTGGTCTCATTCTCTGGTGTTGTTGAAGGAAAATCCACAGACTGGTCTAGAATATGAATCCCCCCTTCAGGATGTGGGAGATCATTATCTCATTCATAATAAAAATTCTTGGAAGATAATCTATCCAAATGATTAAGTTGCCTATCAATAGTAGAAGCATCTTTAGCAAATTCAAGAAAAACAACATCTCTTAAAACAACAAATTTCTTGTTTTCCTCATCATACAATCGATAAGCTCTGGAGGTATTAGAATACCCCAAGAAAAGACATTTGCAACTTCTTGCACCTAATTTTTCACGTTTTTGTTTAGGAATTAAAGCATAACATGGAGAACCAAAAACTCTAAAATGTTGAACAACAGGAAGACGATTATACCACAGTTCATAAGGGGACTTATTATTGATGGCAGTAGAAGGAAAATGACTGCGAATATAAATGGCACAAAGTACTGCTTCTCCCCAAAACATCAACCTGACATTCTGAAAAAACATCATTGGCCTTACCATATTAAGCAAAGTTCTGTTGATCCACTCTACTACACCATTCTGTTGTGGAGTATAAGGAACGGTGGTATGATGTTTAATACCATTATCTTGTAAGTACTTTTCAAATTTATTAGAGATGTATTCACCACCATTATCTGATCGTAGAGTGTCAATATTAAGTTGAGTTTCATTTGTAATCCATAAATGAAAATTCTTAAAAGTTGCAAAAACCTGAGATTTCTCTTTCAACAAATAAACCTAGCACATCCTCGTGTAGTCATCAATAAAAGTCGGCAGATATTTATTACCATTTGCAGATTGAACAGGCATGGGCCCACATAAATCAGAATGTATGAGACCTAACTTCCTAGAAGCTGAAGAAGTAGATCCATAAAAAGGTTGTTTACAATGCTTGCCTAAAATATAGGCATTACATGGAGAAAGCTTTCTTGGAATAGTAGGAAGCCCTTGAATACCTTTTTGTTTCATAATCCGAATACTATCATAATTAATATGACCAAATCGAGCATGCGAAAACAAGCTGGAAGACAAAGTATCACTATGTTGAGCCAAAAGAGCTTAATTAGATTGAAAAGAGGATGTCCCTTTAAGTTTTAAAAGTTTGTCTTCTTCAACACCAGTCATAACAATCACCTAATCAGATGCTTTTCTTATTTCAAGTATACCATCAAACATATGTATAGAATTTCCTTGTTGCTTGATATGTATGAGAGACATCAGATTTCTTTTTAATTGAGGAATGTAAAGAACATCATGCAAAATATAATCAGCAAGTCCTAGTAGGCGAAGTAGAATAGATCCAATTCTCGAAGGCTTTAACTGGGACTTATCGGCAAAATAAATTATTCTATCAATGTGATTACTAAATGTTTGAAAAAAATCTCTTATGAAGGTTATATGGCAAGTGGCTCTAGTATCTAAAATCCAAGTGTCTTCCCAAGAAGAAAAAGAAGTGCTAAAAAATTCATTGATACTAAGATTACAATGTGTAATAATATAGTTGGCAGATTCATGTGGTTTTCCTTTGTCTAGAGGTTGTTTCTCTTTCTTCTCACTAATCATTTCCCAAGGAGTGTGACAATGAGAAGAGGTATGACCCAGTTTACCACACCTATAGCACTTAAGAGATTGTTTATCATTTTGAAAATGTTTTTGTTGTCTATCATCTTGTTGTTTGTCTCCTTGATGATATTGACCCCCTGCCTCTAAATGGTCTCCTACCACGACCTCTGTTACTATTGTCAAATCTAGCAAACTCTCCTCTAGGTTTCTGCTCTTTCTGTGTAAGACACAAAGTCTCAACTGTGGAAGTGGAAAAAGATTCTTTCTTCCCAAAAGATTTCTCTCTTTCAACAATTTTGCCTACAAGATTATCAAAATTCATGGCTTTCATCTGTCCACTAGCTTGAACAGACTCTAAGTAGTGAAAATATGTAGGATATAGGGATTTAATAAATGTTGTGAGTTGTAAATCAACTTTGACACCAGTTGAGTCAATATCATGAAAAAGATCTTTCATTTCGGAAGCTAACTTCATGGGATTATTATCTTCCAGTTCTAGATTAAACAACTTCATCAACAATTGTATAATTTCCATCTCTGAATGGGAGTCATAAAGATCTTTTAATTTCTCTAATGCTTCAAACGTTGTGGTGCTGAAAGAATATGTTTGCGTACCTCTTCAGTGACTGGGACATAAATTAAAGCATGTGTCTTTTTATCTTTACTCTTCCAAATTACTAGTTGTCTTGCATCTGTAGGTTTCTCTGGTTCATTGTCATCCTTGAATTCACAAATTTCCTCCCATAAATCATTAAAAATAAGAGTATTTTTTATTTTTCGAAACCATTCTTGGTAATTTTCTTGTCCGAAGAGCACTACTCTCACAATTGATACTAATGAATGCATTGTAAACTAATCTCTATAAATGAAATTCCACTTGCACAAGAAAAAGAAAATAAAATCTCACAACACCTTCGACCTTGGCTGCTCTGTAGACTTCTCACAGCGGCTCCCGTACACAAGCCTAGTGACTGGATGCTAGAGGGCCTTTGGGCACTTGTTATCCAGATTTAATCAATGCGTTGGAAAAATGTATGAAATGTTGCCACAATCTCCAGTGATTTGTGACCCTTCTCCAGCAATTTCAACTTTTAGAATGTACACAGCCGAATCCTCCAAATCTAGAGCTGCTTCACCAATGTTTCATGCCCTCTCACGTAGGGACACAAAATACATGCAGCCACTCAAAATAACATGGAGTTTAAAAAAAAGCATGGTTAAAAAAATCGTGGCTCTGATACCACTGTACAGAGGCCAGATAAAACTCCACATTTAACACAGAACACAGAGATCAATGTTAAATCAATGTTATTAATTAAAACTGGACACATTATGTATAGGCGGACATTTGAGGGACAGTTGCGGATAGTTATAGACAGTTAGAGTTATGTGGATAGTTGAACATAACTGTTGGATTAGTTAACAAAAATGATGACTATTTACATCTTTCAAATGACTCAGGGAATCCAATTAGCCAACTATTTCACCCAGAAACTAATAGTGCTCAATATCAATATTAAAAGGAGTTATGTCGATAAAGTAATGGGCTCTAATCCTCAGTTCCAATTAAAGACAGAAATTTCACTTCAGAACAGATTTATCTGAGACAAAGGGTCGGTCCTCACTTCAATCACCCGGTAATAGGTTAGTATTCCTTTTTGTTTCAGCAATCTTTGCTTGGAGAGGATATCAGCCTCTTTGTTGTATTCCCGAAGAATATGGGTGAACCTAATTTCTTGGAAATTTGAGATGATTGATTTTGTCCTGTGCAACCAGCCTTCAATTTCAGTAGCATGAAGATTGGTTTTTGATTTAGCCAATCGATTATGACTTTGGAATCACCCAAAACATTTAGTCTATTGATATCCCACAGTTTTGCAAGTGTAAGCGTCACCCAGGCACCAAATAATTCCTCTTTGGTATTTGTACCCTTCCCACAGTTGATGAACCATCTAATAACTTCTCGATCAGGTTGTTTTATCACTCCCCTCTCCACATATTGTGCCTCCTCTGATTGAAGCCCCATCAAAGAAGGCGAATGTAATATCCTTTGATTGTACAAGATGTCTTTTGTACCTAGAAAATAATTTATGTTGATGGGCGCGAGGGTTGTGTGCCCCAATAATCCTGCAAGCTATAGCCCCAATGGATGGCTTCTTGTCCTCGAATATTACTTGGTTCCTCTCAAACCATATATACCAACATATCAATACTGTCAGAGTTGTGGGCACAGTCTTATCCAGCACCCAGTAATCGAAAACTGAATTGAAATTTTCCCCCTCCCACCGATTTTTAACTCTGAGAAAAGTCGTCTCTCTGGCCCAGACAGCCCTAGCAAAAAGGCAATGAATAAGTAGGTGATCAATGTCTTCACTGTTGTTCTTACAGAGAAAATAAATGCCCAGTCCATACTAGCGTTTTCTCCTTAACATATCCCAGGTCAATATTTTGTTTTCTGACACCATCCAGATAAATAGTTTCATCTTTAACTGGACGTTCCATTTCCAGAATTTTAACTTCCATCCAGTTTGTGACGAGAGATTTTGTGTTGATATGAGTGCTCTGTAGAAGTTTTGGACTGATATGTTGCTGATGCGTCTCCTCCCATCCATAATAGAGTGTCTTCGGTGCCTTGTAGAGAAACCCCGACTTCATTTATTTCATTGCAGTAAGTGTCCCATTCAGTCTTTTTTGAACCCGACAGTCCCAATGTCGTGCTATCAATCCACAATTTTGTCATTGTAGAAGGATTATGACCATTCTTTGTTATGGCTAATACAGTAATATTTTTATTATTCAATACTAAAATAAGTTCATCGGAGAGAATTGATTTTTTTCCCATGTCAAGTATTTTGTCTTTGCCAATAATAATGTGCTGACCAGTGCCAAGCACCCAGCTCAGCCAGTGAATAATGACAAGCACTGATCGAACTAAACTAGTTCACATTCGAACCTGGAACGTCCGGCCTGCATTTTTAAGACCTGTTCAGCATTAATTAAAACACGGAGACAACCTGTATCATGCATATTTGAGTTCTTGATAGCAGGCATAACAGAACTTATTTGACCAATACTGATTGCAGTTATATCATAGACAATTGCATAAGGTATAGAAAACTAGATATTTACCTGTTGCAAATGAAGGTTATGAATGTCAGAATGATTCCATAGAGCTTCAATTCTTTCTTTCTCCCAGTCTAGCTTCAAATATCTTTTTGTCCCAGTGACATTGATTCCTCCCATATCGCCTCCTCTGATGTAGAGATTTGGTTTTCTTCTACAACAAATGAAATAGGTGGTAAATGAAATAGGTAGTAGCCTATTTTCTCTAGAGTATGCATGCAAGTATCCATGTTGCAATGAACTCAACTGCAACAATTCCTTCTCCTTCTCGAATGCAACAATTAGAATACGTGGCTATTTTTTTAATTTTGAATTTTTAAATGATTTGTAATGTCTAATAAATAGTGATAAAAAATTCAACATACCAGGGTTAATTAAGTCACATCACAACCCATGACCCAATCAAAAAATTCAAATTACCAAATTGAAAAATATAAAAATCATTTATGTTTTCCAAAATAATAAAAATAATAAATTTGTTTTTCACATCGTTGACCCCCTAGCCAATGTTATAGTCCCTAGCAGGAGGTGGGGACTAATAAGGGAAGATACCACACTTTATGAAAATAACATTATAAGTAGGAAAGAGAGGCATGAGATGAGGGAATTATGAGTGCAAATGCGAGAAATGAGAAAAATAAGTCTTTTGAGTGATAGATCGAGAACTATGACAATTTCGCCAAGTATCCTATTAACTTTGGCAACAACTTGTAATGAACTTATTTTCATTGAATGAACCTGTAATGTGTCCAATAAAATATGATGACTGGTGATCATTGTCATTCCTTAGCCAGTACATGTCAAACTTCTAGAATATTCTTGAATGGAGAAATACTTGAAGACACCATCGAATCATCAAGGGACCAACTAAATTGGCAAACCTTAAAATGTATTGTAGTAGCTCAGCAAGAGCTCCCAAAATTTTGGGCAAGTAACGAAATTTGAGGGGAAGCCTGGCAAAGCTTTGCCGACTAGAAACTGATGACGAAAATGGTCATCAACACCAATTTTGCATAGTCCAACATGAAGAAGATCTTTGAGCAGTAGTTTAGAGCGCATATTTGCTTTCCATGCATGTTTTCCTTTCATTTGTGTTTATTTTCATGCATTCTTAATTGATTTTCCTCATGCATTTGAATAATTTCATGCATATGTTTTCATTCTTTACTTTCATGCTTAGACTTAGTGTATTTTTATTTATTTATGAAAAACGGTTTTTATTTTAACTAGGGTGGTAGATTCTCCCCAAATTTGATGTCATTTGCCTAGTTAGATGGTGTGTAGGTCACACGTCTATGGGAATTCTGGACTTTTCATACACTCCAACATAGAGTGCATGTCCTAGAGTAGGAGCCAGATGCTACCCCCTCATGGGTGACAACTTTCAGAGGTATCCTCACAAGGGTGTCACGTTGTTGCTTGCATGAGATGTCATGCTCATCTTCTCCAGACCAAACATGGTTTCTCTTGATCTCCATCAGATGTATGATCATGCTAGCTCAGTTGTGGTATATCTCATCTTACTCCCTCTCTCCTTGGAGGACATATGCACTATGGATGGTACAATATGGTTTCAATATGCTTTATCTTGATATTCCATGTATCGATGCATATTTGTATGTGATGTTATAACTTCCTAGTTAGTCATGAAAGCAATAAATGCTTAATGACATCCAATGACACTTCATAACATGCATAGTTTTATTATTAGTCTCATTATACCTTGGGGATTAAGTTTTCTTTTAGAAGTGTTCAATTTGTACAACTAGGTACTTAGCTTAGATAACGTTATCCACATCCTGACCATGCTAGACATTTTCCACCTTCAATGTATCATTCATTCTAGAGTAAAATCATGAACCTGAGTGTCTATTATCCTTGTTTTTTGAGCAAATAAAATATATTTTCAGAAGTTTTTCAACTTCCGGCAAACAAAAGTAATTTTTTTATTTAGAATTTCACTTTACAGTAAAAACAAAACTTGTCATGAATTTTGTTAGCTTTCTATTGATTATTTTTTGAATTTTTTTTATGTACATTTGACTTGTCATTTTAGTGATTGTTTGACAATATGTTCCTTAAAAATGAAGGCAATAATGAGTTATGTTTGTTGACACCAAACTACTCATTAATAAACTTTTGATTATGAAAAATGAAATATGTTGCAACAATCTAAACATACTCTATTAAAGTATGACTATAGTTTTGAAGACAATGGATGAATATTATAATTACTACATTTTTTTTAATTTGACCAATCCAAAAAAGTTGTAGATTTTAAACACATTTAGATTGACACCATTTTCCATAATATAAATTTTCCATAATTTTTTACAGTGTATTATTGTCGATATTAATTTTTCATTTTACTGAATCATTATGTCATCTAAAAATAATATGCAAACATTTTTTTTATAAAATTAACTAAACTTACTAAAAAACAATTAAATAGAATACAAATTATATCAAAAGAAAATAGATTCAATTCTAAAAATGTTGCTACTAGTTCTGAAACTAGACTCATAGTATTTTAAGGAGTCCGCTCCTCCCCAAGTTGGAGTAAGCTGAAGTGAACACATACTTTTCTGAAAAGTGCCATAGTTACATGTTTTCGACCGAAAACCTGTATTTTTCGGCTAAAAGTTAGTTTTAATGGAAAATTGTTGTTAGATTTAAAATTTGTGTTATAAATTTGTGTTATATTTTTCAACAATCTCGTTAGATTTAACTTTCGACTGAAAATTATTTTGGCTGAAAAAATCAAGAGTTCAGCCGAAAACATGCCATTAACAATTTTTGCAACCTGATTCTCATGAAAGTGTTACCTGGATTCATGACTTTACCCTCTACCCATATAAAAACATTCTATTTTGATCATGTATGATTTCTCAAATGTCAAAAGAAAAGTTTTAAATGATAAGAAGCCTAAATTAATAAAGCCAAAAAAGCTAGAGGTGAAGAGCTAATCAAAAGCCATAAATAAAAGCTTGAACAGTGTCACCTCGCTATGAGGTCAATGTCGCTAGTCCCTAGCTTGTCTATGAATTTTTAAAGAAAAAATGACTTGTTCTATAAATTGAATAGCTAAAGAAAAAGACATAAAGGGTGTTGGAGATATTACACACTCACCTATAACTATTTTCTTAAGTTTGATAGTCCAATGTTGAGAACAATTCCTTAGATGAGAATATTCTCTCTAGAGAATATTCCCCTACAAAACAGGGCGTTCCTCTTTAATTTAGAGTCAGTTACACTGAGTTAGGCTAGTGGAAGTCACTCATGCATGGAAACCCCGGTTTTATCTCCAACAATTGCATGTGTCTCTCTCACTTCCACACGTGTCTCAATTAACTGATGATTGCATGGATTCGTTAACTAGGAATATGTGGCAATTCAATCCAATGTCTGTCAGTGAGTGTCTAGATCTCTCTAGATCACTACTATGGTGCATAGTTACGCATGTAGCCTATATTTGTTGTAAATTATTCACTCTTTGAGTGTGGAATACGGTTAATGAGAATTCTTCCATTCTTTCTCTTTTGCTTCTTCTTTCTCAATTTCTCTCTGCTAATGTGTGTGGTATTTTCTAGATATATATATTTTGTGCAGGTTTAACACATTTACATGGTATCAGAGTCGACGGACTGCTAAGCAAAAGCTACACCAAATTTTTTTGCAGGTACAAAAGATTGAAGAACACAGAAAAGATGGATTATTCGTCGGCAATACTTCTCACGCCTCATAACTATTTGGAGTGGAAACCAAAAATTATGATTCTACTCAGATGTAGAGGCTTGTACCAAATAAATATGGCAATGGAAGTAGATCTTGATTCCGCTGATGAGAAAAACAATTTTCTCAATAGGCAAGATATGGCCATAGGAGGTTTATTTCTCCTTAAATTCTCCATCAAGTATATGATGACTCACAAAAATCAACTCCAAATGAATTATGGACCAGATTGGAGGTTCTATTTAGGAATAAAGAAGATTGTGAATATTTCATGCAGAAGGTTGAACAAATAGAGACAAAAGAGAAGCCATCAGAAGATCAAATATTTTCTTCTAAAGAGTCTTCTACATAAGTATTTGCACAAATTTGTATTCCATTAATTGAAGATGATGTCTACTCCATTTAAAATTTATTTTCTGAATTTCATGTGGAATATATATGGGATGCATCTCAAGAGTCACATGCAAACACTTTTGCATGCACCATGCATGCATCTCAGAAGACAAAAAGGGAGCCACGAACATACGACTCAATTATGATATTTTCTGAGAAAAATTTGCAAAAACAAATTGGACATTTAAATTCCTCTCGGGAAAATATCCAATTTCAAAATAAAAATTGTCTGAAACAAAGTTCGGAAAATGAAGTTATGATCATTTTAAAATCAACAAAATTTCAGTTTTTTTTTCGAAAACAACCGCACGGTTTTCAAAGTTTCATCCAAAATTTATTTGGATCTTTTTCATTACAAGAAGAGAAAGTGGATATGTGTGGAAATATCAATGGTGCATCTACTCCATCAGATCCATGTAGACATCTACATCTTCAACAAAATATTCAAAGAGCACAAACTTGCACAATTGCAAGATCTTCTTGGAATGAAGGACATGGTTGTTTAGCAACTTCCTTTTGTTCCTTCTCATATTTTTTTTGTATGCATTATAATTTGTGGGGGGGGGTTTCCCATGAGTTTTTCCCTCTTTTCTCATTTTTTCAATGTTTTTTTATTATATGCATTGTACAATGGGTCCCTAACATGGCCTTTGTTGTCGGGACCCATTCATCATGTACACCCTAGTAGTGTTCAGGGGGGGTGTTGGAGATATTACACAGTCACCTATAATTATTTTAGATGAGAATATTCTCTCTAGAGAATATTCCCCTACAAAATAGGGTGTTCCTATTCAGTTCAAAGTTAGTTACACTCAGTTAGACTAGTGGAAGTCACTCATGCATGTCAACCTCGGTTTTATCACCAACAGTTGCATGTGTCTCTCTCACTTCCACACATGTCTCAATTAACTGATGATTGCATGGATTCGTTAACTAGGAATAGGTGGCAGTTCACTCCAATGTATGTCAGTGAGTGTCTAGAACTCTCTAGATCACTACTATGGCGCATTAGTTACTCATGTAGCTTATATCTATTGTAAATTATTCACTTTTTGAGTGTGGAATACAGTTAATGATAATTCTTCCATTATTTCTCTCTTGCTTCTTCTTTCTCAATTTCTCTCTGCAAATGTGTGTGGTATTTTCTAGATAGATCTATTATGTGAAGGTTCAACACATTTACAAAGGGGTAGTAAGAAACAATGCCGAGGAAATGTAACTCAATGCTAAGTTCCCTCTTGAAGGATATTATATAAAAATCCTAGCTCATGAAAGATAGATGAATGAATAAAAATATATATGCATGTCTGATACTTTGAAGGTCATCACATGAATTGCTTTCCCTTCTCTCTCATCACCATTATTCATGTTTTACCTATCTTTCACCTAGATACTTTGGAAATATTTGTTTTCCTAGGACTTGATGCATGTATAAGGGTTAATATTGTTCCCCCTGGTAAGACTTAGAAAAATATTAAAACTAACCCTTATTTGTTATGTTGTGTTAAGAGATGTCACCGGGTGTTATCATATAATGGATTGCTAAGAGGCTAGACCCATCACTTCAAGTGGGTGTTGTGCCTTGGGATACATGTACCATGCCTCAAGATTTGTGACACCACATTGGGATCCATGATGTTGCATTGGGATCCATGTACTTATCATTAATCATATCTATAGACAATGGGATCTGTGTTAGTTGCCTTAGGATCCGTGTAATACATTGGGATACATGTCATCACATTGGGATCCATAATAAGGCATCAAGCCATGATAGGTACACCATGTCATCAAACATGCCACATGGATCACTCATATTCATTCTCCTTGCTTAGTTGGACATTGCATTCATATTCATGCATTAATATCTCTCCTTGGACCACATGTGGGAGTTATTAATGCATTGGAGGAGTTAGTTATAGGTTATTTGAGTGGTTACAGGTTGTTATTTGGAACATGGGATGACATGGCATGATTTACCATTGTTTACTTGAGCACTCACCTAGAGGAGGCCATACATACCACTTATGTTGACTTGGATGACCCACACATGTGGGAGGTGACATCATCATTTTGAGATTGTTATTCCACACTTGGACCATTCCTTGGTTTGAGGTAGTTGGTTGGAGGACATTGGAAGTCTTTGGACCATATTTGACCCATCTCTTCATTCCTTGACGAGACATTGACAGTATTTTTTAGGGGTTCACCTCATTTATCTCTCTCTATCCCACATGTGTGGCTCCTTTTATTGTATTTTGGGCCATTTTGAGGGGAGATTTTCTCTTGGATGGTTTTGAGAGATTTGTTACATGATTTGTTGTATTTTCCCATGGTTTTGACCAAGCTAATGGT
Source organism: Picea glauca (assembly GCA_000966675.3). Classification (NCBI taxonomy): domain Eukaryota; kingdom Viridiplantae; phylum Streptophyta; class Pinopsida; order Pinales; family Pinaceae; genus Picea; species Picea glauca. Next base: position 920,864 of record JZKD02S1672939.1, on the reverse strand, counting down.
TTTGAGCTCATGGTATTGAGCTAACACATTATATTGTATTGTATTGAGGAGGCTCTTCACCTATAAAAGGAGGAGTCCTCCCTCATTTCAAATCATTGGACATTGATTAGAAAACTTGCTTGAAGAATTCTTGTGCATCTATTTTTTTTTTCTAAGTGAATGCTAGTTATTTTTAAGGGTTTAGATAAACACTTTTCATATTTGCTAGAAGACAAAGGCTACTATAATACTAAAGAAGGGTGAAACATTCCACTTGTAAGGGTTCTCAAGGTATGATTTTCTTGCTTCCCCCCTTGACCATTAAATATTTTTTCATTGCATTAAGCTAGGATGTCCTTGTTATAACCTTAAATTGCACCACACATGCTTACCTGGCATCATGCCAACTCATTGCCTTTCATTTCCAAAGCCATGATGAACAACTCTTCTAAAAACTCCATTTTTAAAAAGAATCCGCTGGCAGGCCCACTACAGCCCGCGGGTACCCGCTAGCAGGCCCACTACAGCCCGCGGGTACCCGCTAGCAGGCC
>JZKD02S1672939.1:892282-912016 GCA_000966675.3 Picea glauca | reverse complement strand
GATTCTTCCATTGTTTGCTCGAAAAGGGGTTGAGATTTTGGGTAGAAGGTTAAAAGTTCAATCTTAAGGGTCATTTTCTGCGTATAAGTTTAGAGCCCTAGCTTATTAGTCCGTACGGTATAATACCCAACAACAGTCCTATGGCTCTATCCTTTTGCATTGAACAACCTTTAAGATCACCTTTCTAGTACTTGGAGAGGCTTCTTCATGGACCAATCCTCCCATCTAACTCTGAAGGGATCCTTCTAACCTTAGACAACAATTGAGGGGAAATCTTATGTGTTCCATCAACATTGTCTCATCCTAAAACCTAGGCTTCACCTAGAACTAGTATAGAGGACCCATAGCTCTCCAAAGGCACTGATCTATCATCGTATTCAACCACCCAAAACTAAAAAAATTGAATTTCCTTTTCGCCGATTTTTCTATTTTATTCCCAATGTAAGGTTTTATCATGCTTTATCTTGAATACTAGGTTGCTTTGAGCTTCATTGACATATCTCCTATTCAATCATTGCTAGTTTGTCTTTATTGAATATCTTTATAATTGACATTTAGAGGGTATGATCCAGCTGGTTTGTGGCTCATATTTCATGGATCTAATCCCCTTTGTTTAATTGAGGCATCTCTAATTAGACAAAGTTTAAACTTTTTGTGATGCCCTAATTCCCATTCTTTGATTGCATGTGTTGTTGTCCCATCTCTAATTTTTTGAACACATACAAGTGGATGAGGGTTTGTAACTTGTCATGTCTCACCTCTCTTGAGCAACACTATGATTTCATCTTTCTCCCAAGTGTCCTAGTTGGTAGATCGACTCCCTAGAAGGTCAAACAACCTCTTGTTTTGGCCAATTGTTGCCTCCTAAAGTTGCTTCTAGGTCTACTTTACTTGTTGTCCCGACTGTAGAAAATTTATTGTAGGTATAACTATCATCTTTATGCAACGACTTGGTGTTTTGTTGCTCCATATATTTTTATGGTGATGAATTGACTTGGAAAGGAGCCAAATGACTTAGCCTAAATCCTTAATGTTGCCTCTTGTTTGTTGTATGAAACCTCCTTCAAAGACTGTCATAAATTGCAAGGTATTCAATGAATGAGTAAGGGTCAAGTGACTGTCCTTTTCAACAATGTTTTCATGTTTTATTGCTCCATAGACTTCTTGCTACCAGATTGATGCTAAGGATATCCCAACGACTTCCTGAAGGTTCCTATCATTGTTTTTTTCTTAACTATTTCAAATTTTGTTCACTGTCCAATACTGTAGGTTGGGTCTCAAATCACATTGGTAAATGTATGTTAGTCAGAAGTAAACAATGCTTAAATCTTGTGAGCAGTAGAACTTGATGCAAATTTATCATTATAACTCAACAATATCACTGGTTGGTTGATGTATAGATACTTTATTATAACATTCATAGTTATGTGGTTTATGTGTGGAGATCATTGGACATTGTAACTCTGAGATCTGGTTAAAGATATAACCAATACATGTTATGAAACTTTACAATATTGTTGGTATCTTATTGATCATTGATGGTTGAATACCCTCATTTCATGAGTGTGATCTATAACACTATACCCATTGTCTCATTTTACAAATCAAACATTGCTCTATCCTTGGTGGTATATGTTATACTTGTTATCTAAAGCATTTCATTACAACCCTGATATTTATGTTGTTTGTGACATGAGTGAGGTAATTGTTGGATGTAATAAATCTAAATTTGGTTGTTGACTTAACACATGCTTTCTAACTAGATCTTGATATATGCTCCCAAATAATATAATGTTCTAATGGTATATTTTATGGTCTGATTTCACATCACACTTAGCACTTAAATCCTCCCCATAATCTATTGTTGAATATTATGCTATACATGTTGTGCAATTTGATATGAATACATGACTATGATACATCAACACTTGCACTTTAAGCATCTTTGAATTGGGCATACTTTACAATGGTTCTCATACTTTGCAATTTCATTGGTTTTTGATGTATAGATAAATGATGATGAATTGTACATGGCTATGATACATTGATACATTTGCACACAAACATTTTATTTCCAAGCATTTATTGAACTTTGTTCTCTAAGTCACATTTTGTTCACACTCATTACAAATTGTGTTCTCTCACATTTAACTTGTCTTATCTTTTAGAGAAGATAGAAACTTTAAAGTCAAACAAAGTCCTAAGCCTTCCCCGTTCAACTACAACGATAGGATTTAGTTTTTATCTCATACAATACCCTCCTTAGGTTAGAAACCTTAGCCTTCAAGTATAGAGGCAAAGTCATTGAGGTGATAGTGGACAACTTACCTATATGTTGCCCCAAGCTCACCTTCACAAGGAGAGTCTTTCCCTTAATAAGAGTTTGAGCGATAACACTATCTAGAATTTGCATAGCGTTATCGGCTTCATCTTCATAATGATAACCCTCTATTTGTACTTCGCCATCATTGTTGGAACATTAAGCATTGATGGTTAATCACACATCTCCTAGGTTGACTCGGTCAAGAGGTCAACCTTCATATGGATACAGTTGGTTGAGTGATTGACCAACACACCACACCAGCCGGTCGAGTAGTTGACGTGCTTGTCGGTCAGACAATCGACCAACATTCGAAGATAGTTGGGCGGTGGATCGACTAGCCCAACCATTGACTACAATTTGGACGGATAGTCAGTCGGATCAAGTCCTATCGACTCGAATCGACATAGCGGATGTTGTGAAGTCAACTCTAACTGTTGACAGTTACATGTGGACAAGTGTTACCAATGATTTTGGTCATATTGATGATGTATTGATGATGGTGTACTCAGGCTCCTAATAAGAGCTTTCTTCTGAGAAAAGTGACATTCATCTCTTCCCAGAAAACATACTTTTGAAGAGAGTTTGCAGGTTGCTTATATCCTAGGGTGCGAGAATGACCCATTCTCACAGGCTACCTTCAGCTAGGGTGCGAACTTCTCACACTGTGCTACATAGCTAGGGTGCGAACTTGTTCTATAGCTTGGAAAAAGATGAAGTCTCAATGGTTCTAGAAGGGAATCTTCTAGAAGAATGGGTTGGCATTCGAATGGTTATCCTTTTACTGGTTTCCCTGATATTGTGGGATCATTATTATCCAAGTAACCATCTCATCCTCTTCTATATATTGATGGAATTCTCATGGAAAAGGTTAAGAAATATTAATTGGAGAATTGGTGAAAGAATTGTGTGAAGAGCCTAGCTTGAACAGGAGCTTGGAGACTCTAGCAAGTCTATCAAGAGAAATTGTATCTTCTTCATACAAGGATCGAGAAAGTGTGTGTGTTGGAGCCAAGAGACACCAAAAGGAAGCTTATGACATCAAGGCGATCAGGTTGTATCTTCTACTTTCGATTAATATGATATAGCGTCATGTCCTTTTCCCATAAAGTCATTCTTACTTTATTGTGTAATTTCTTGATCATACACATAATTTGATGATTGAATACATTTTGCTATATTCACTTTGGTTGGTTTGTGTTGTCTTGGTCTTGACCTCATGAGAGCGTCAGAGTGAAGCGGGAGCAACAGAGAACCTAGGAAGCGATACCAAGGTATGTTACTTATTCCTCCCTACTAGCTAATTCAATGGTCATAACTTAGGGAAAGAGTCATGTCCTGTCCTGTTTTGTTCTAGATCCAGGTGGATCTAGGGAGATCTGTTAGTGTTTGCACCTACCAATTAGTCTGATAACAAAATTGGTGACTCCACTGGGGAGGCAACCTATTTTCTTTATGGTTTTTGGTGTTTTTCCTTGGACATTTGCTTTTTCCTTACCTTTCTCCATTCATATCAATCTCTGAGTCTTCAGGATACCCTGATAGACCTTCTGGGTCCAAAATCCCATTAAAAATTTTTGTCTTTTTCCAAAATTTGCTTAGTTTCAGACATTCTCGCACTGCACCCCACAATGGCCTGCAAGAATAGAGTGAGTTCGCACTTTGCTTTTAGTTTCAGTGTGAGGTTCTCGCACTCTGCTCAAAGCTAGCTTGCGAGAATGACTCATTCTCGCACTGTGTAATATTGTTAGCCTGTGAACCCTCTTTTCAAAATTTTGGATTTGAGATTTTTGCATGTTCAGTTGCCCAGATCAGTATAGGTGCCTGAAAAGAGCTTCTTGGACCATTGGTTGATGTTTTCTTGTCTTCAAATTGTGTGCATGATTAGTCTTAGGAAATCAAAGGCTCTTCCTGTCCATTTTTCTCAACTTTTGTTTCTTGACTTACTCTCTGATTTTGGAATCTAAGTGCTCATTTGGTTAAGAACCGGCGATCAGTTGAAAGTTGAGATTCTTTGTCTTTTTCTTTTGCCCATTATTTGCAAGATTACTTTTCTCATGCAATTGAAAAGACTAGTTTGGTCTGCTTGTTATTTTTGTTTCCATTGAAAGATTGGTTTGGGTTTTTGTCTATTGCTTGTTCATTAGTTTTTTGCTTTCTTCACTCTCACCATTATGGTGTAGGTCCTTTTTGAAAAGTGAACAACGTTTTTCTTTCAAAAGCATTTTTGTTTTCGAAAACATTGAAAATCAATTGTTGAAATTATTGAAAAAGAAACAATAGAGAATTGTTATTGTTGCGTGATTCATTGCAATTGCATTTTAAAGGAAATTGTGTATCGTAGTTCAAGATTGATCCGAAAAACTTCTCTTTCCCTCCCGTACATAGGATTCATTGAATGGACATTGATATATTTCATTCCTATCTATGCATCGTTGGGTCAGAGTCTCATACAACATCAGTTTCATCTTCGCTTCCTTTGAGTAACAACAACCCTTAATAGCACTGCGCAATCGTGAAATTGAACTAGTAAATATTTTCTAGGGCTCTATTACACCAACATTTAGCTAGGCTAGCGCTTTGGAATAGGTAGAGAGATACACTCTCCAAAGCAAAAAACACACAATAGCATCTTGTGTTAAGGAGTGTCAAATTCCATTTACAACATCTTGTCCTGGGAAGCCCCTCTCACACAAGGTTAAAACACGAGGTCGCATTGATATTGATAGAGTTACTCACCCTACTTTGTTGATATCGGTGTAGAGATTGCACATATTACAGGGGTCACTTGGAGGTATACCCACAATGATGAGTGGAAGCCTCTTGAGTTGATTTCGGGCTAGATACCCTACCCTCGCATGCGGATCGGACTGTCCACTGTCCCCCCAGGATTTATTGTTGTCAGTGGTAACCTTAGTATCCTACCTTTATAGGGTCTTACACAAGGTGATTGTGAAGGGGCAAGTCTTCACGGTACCTGGAATCGACGTTGACCAAACTCACTCGGAATCCTTGGAGGGTATACCCACGATTATGTGTGGGAGCTTGCACCAGGGTGTAAGTCTGTTAAGTAGATCATTAGCATAAATTTTCCACCCTAGCCTAACCCCTTCTCGTCTCGTTGTTGTGACGTTGGATTTCATCACCAACTAGTGACTTCGGAATTAGAAGGTCTTTTTTGCTTGGTATTGTTTCCTAGATTTTGTTTACTAGCGCATGTTGCTTGTTTACCAAAGTTGACCATACAATTTTCTTCGTAAGTTTGTAACTCATTCACAATAGATCCTCCACATCGTTCATGTAGAATGCAGGGTTTATCTCTAGAACATCTGGAAGGTTCTCAACCCTTGCCTACAAGTTCACCTGAGGGATCTCCTCAGCAGAGTGAAGTCCAAGACGTCACCACGCCACAAGTGGAACAAACTGACTCTCTCGAAAATTTTCGAATTACCAATACTCGAGAGGACTTTCAACTTCACCCCAATTCTGAGCGACAATTTATGCGACTAAATTCTTCCGGAGACTTAGTTGTTGTGTCTTCTGGATCACCGGTTGGACCCTTTCAAGGAATAGAAGGCCAAGATCCTTTTTGGTCTACGAGCATTTTTAGACGAGACCTTTTTGGTGCAGGATCAGGTGTTAAAACCATCATCTCACCTGTGATTTCTGAAATCTCTATCCCAGAGATAGTACCATTTACTACTGCCTATTATTTTCCTGGTATGGATGCCCCATGATCTGACCACATCTTTACCATCCCTATAGAAATGATCCATCACACAGATACTACGAGTGTTCACACTAGGATTACCGCGATTAGCCTCGCCCCCATCGGCACACTACATACACCCAGCATCACCCCAACACTACCACCCGGATACCATGCGTTGAATGCTTCCATTCCCACTCCTACACAAACTCCATCCGGCTCTCCTGGTGGTCCCTCTTCTTCTGGGCACTCTCTTCCCGGTTTTATTTCGACACTCCCTCAATCTCCTTTCAAGGACCTTTCTCGTCCTCCGTTGGCAGTCTTAATCCTAGTGGCACTATTTTGTCATTCACACCAAATTACCAGATTCCCATTGGTGGACAATTTTACCAAGGAGGCATGACTCTACCCCCTCTCAGTGGGCAAATTCCTATTGGCATGCAAATTGCAATTGGAACACAACCCCCAATTGGAACATTGCCCCCAATTGGAACACCACCTCTGATAGGAGGACAGACCCCACCTTATTGACAAAACATACCTCCATCCCTCGCTCAGTATTGGAATCATCTGATACAAAATCCTCCTCATTCAAATGGGGGGCAACAACTTCCAGCTGCATCTGTAATACCCCCTAGTATAGGCCAAGCATATCCAGGTATGTCCAATCCTATTTGGGGCTCGAATGCTCAAAATCACATCCCTGTTCTAGGATACAATCCCATGAGCTACTATCCTCTACAACCACCACTGAATCTACCTGGGTCTTCACATTATATGCAGACTTCTTATGGTCCTATTGGTTTGCTGACGAGGCTTACTCCCCAAAGCCACCAGTACCTACATGCGAATCGACAGTTACCCTTCTTGGCCACTTTGGATCTTCCGGATTTGTCAAGGATTTTAAATGATCCAATTCGTCACTCTCCCCAATGGTCTGCTATACCAGCCAAGCTACCATCGGACATCCCTAAATTCGATGGCAAAGAAGGAGAGGACCCAAACAATCACGTCATGACTTTTCACCTCTGGTGTTCATCCAACTCGTTGATGGATGACTCTATTCATTTACATATTTTTCAACGGACCCTCATAGGTTCTGCTGCGAAGTGGTATATAGAATTACCACGAGGTTTTTTCACTGACTTCAACACCCTAGCTATGGCTTTCCTCACTCACTACCAGTTATCGATCTGTTATGAAATGGGGACCGAGATTTTGAGTTCCTTCAAAAAAAATAAAGCCACTCATATTTCCGATCACATTTATGACTGGCGAAGGAGATGACATCTCATTAAAATCGAACTTCCCAATCAATTGCTAGCAGAGTGGTTCACAAAATCATTTGTGAATGACATCGGTAGAGACATCTCCATGGGTGGAGTAGTCATGAAAGAGTAGGCCATAAGTCGTGCTCAATACCTTGACCTTGTTTACTCAAAAATGGGTACCCTTTACGACTTACTACCTGACTTACCTCGTCCTTCCACTTCCACCACTTCAACTATTCCAACTGCTTCTCATGCAACCGACGGTGTGATTATCACTTTCCAGGCCCAACCACATTCTTCCTCAAGCACCAACCCCAAACCTGCTTCTTCTAATGTTCAAAATGCTCTATCTCCTGCCCCTCCCAGTAGCAAGACTTCTAAGGTAAATGCAGTTCAATCTACCCCAACCAGTAAAAACAAATCCAAAAAAGGATGAGATAAGAATAAGGAAGAAAAAAATATTTCTCAAGTAGAGCGAACCAAAACTACACCTATTGACGATTGAGATAAGCGAAAACCTCGATATCCTTGTCTTATTTGTGGTGATGATCACTACACGAAGGATTGTCCATGACGTGCTGAGGTCACTAAGTTCCTTCAAGGAGCCCCAAAACCACCTGCTCCGGTCGTTTTGTCCCAACCCTTCCCATCTCAACAACAGGCTCAATTGGTCATTTATGACCAATCCTCACCTTCTACTACATCCTATGTATTGATGTGTACTGGCGATTCAAAGGAGAATGACATTGCACTCACCACTCGAGCCAAAGATTATTCTCCCTCTAAAGAGAAGGTTAATGAACCTCCTTCATTGGTACAACCCTCTGCCACGACTCCACCTACCAATGGTCCTCTTCATCTTGAACAACCAATCCTTGACACAGTTCTTCGACCCCCCCCAAAGGGCGTCGTTCGAAAATCAGCTTTCAATACTCATGCTCATGCTACCCATAACTATAGCATTGTTGAACATCTAGCCCAAGCACCTTCTGTGATGTCAGTCCTCGAAGTCCTTCAAAGTTGACCCACACAACAGAAGTCACTGTTGAAAGCTATCGGTGGAATCGACCTGACGGATACAAATTTAATAATTTTTGACTTGGAATATCACATTCCAAGGTTACCCCCTCAACTCGCATTCCAGATCCAAGTGATTGTCTTTGAAAAAAACATTTGTTGAACCATTATCGACGAGGGTGCCTCAACGTGTGTCATGTCTCTTACTTGTTGGAAATCCATTGGCTCTCCCTCTTTGAATGAATCCCAGAACACTCTCAAAGACTTCAATGGCTCTAGTTTTAAGCCCTACGGTGTCCTTCCTTCGTTTCCCATCATGTTAGAAGGAAAAATGATCCAGGTCGAAGTGGAAGTCTTTGATGCTCCCCTTGATTACAATCTTCTGCTTGGCCGTAGGTGGATCAATTCCATGCGCGTAGTTGTGTCGACCCTTGTTCATGTGGTACATTTCCCACATCAAGGGAAGGTAGTCACCGTCGACCAATTATCCTTCTTTAATTCTGATACCCGTACTAGCAATGTATCGTTCATCGCTAAAACCCCACCAGGTTATGAGAACGTCAGTGTAGGTCTTCTCAAAGACTCTTCACTAATGGGTACTTTCCCCATTCCACTGCCCAATGTTCCACGCTCGTCCGTTGCTTCAATCAACATGATCTCCACCTCGATTCATGAACTTCCTACATCTCATGACCCATGGATAGTACCTGACCCTGGATATCATCTTCATTATGGTGACGAAATGTCATTAAGTCATGTATAATCCGCCTATCAGGCCATTCAATCGGCAACCCCTTCTACCCCCTCTCTTGGTGAGTTGTATCTCGATCCCTTCCATGTCATTTTTCCCACAGACGAGATGATCATGTCTATCATGGAGGACACCCCTTGGGACGATGGACATCATTATTCCATCCTCTTCCTGGAGAAACATACCATTGAGAACTACCAACGGATCTTGACCCCATCGACCGTTGTCGTCATCTCAACCATTCTCGAGTCCACACACGATGTGTTTTCTGAAGGGAACTTAAGAAATATCTCGCCCACTATTCCCCTTGACATATCCATCAAACCTGGAATCGTCGAAAATGTGCACATCAGAGCTTCGTGTTCCCCTGACAAAATCGTCACCTACACGTCCCTTTTCAAAGAGTTTTGTGACATCTTCACCTGGATCTATGAAGAAATGTCAGGTATCGACCCCGACATTATGATACATGAGATCAAGACATACCTCGACACTAAACCCATCCGGCAATGCCTTTGTCTAGTTCACCCACGTAAAGCAGCTGCTATCAAGCTCGAAGTTGAGAAACTTCTCAAAGCCAGCTTTATTTACCCAGTGGCCCTCACTGACTGGGTTTCCAATCTTGTCCCGATCGACAAGAAACAAGGCACAATCCGTGTATGCGTTCATTATAGGGATATAAACAAATCTTGTCCCAAAGAAAACTTTCCTACCCCTTTAATCGATCAGATTGTCGACGATTGCGCCAGAAGTGAAATCTTCTCTCTGATGGATGGTTTCTCTGGGTATAATCAAATCAACATTGTTCTTGAGGATCAACATAAGACTGCTTTTATTTGTCCTTGGGGTAATTTTTCCTATCGGAAACTCCCTTTTGGTCTTAAGAACATTTGCGCAACTTTTCAACACTCTATGTCTTATGCTTTCCATGATATCAAGCACATCGTTCAACCATATCTGGACGATTTACCCGCTCACTCAATGCGCCGAGTCGATCATCCAACCCACCTCCGAACCATTTTTGTCCGCTATCGGTTTTATCGTATACGTTTGAATCCTCATAAGTGTGTTTTCTGCGTGGAATCCGACCGCCTTCTAGGATTTATTTTTTTGCGTCAAGGGATCAGGGTAGATCCTTTAAAGGTTGAGGTGATCCTTAATCTCCCTCCTCCTTCTACACTTCGCCAGTTGCAAAGTTTGCAGGGGAAAGCAAACTTTCTTCGTCGTTTTATCCCGAATTATGCCGAGATAACTCATGGATTTACGTGGCTCCTAAAAAAGGGGTCTGAGTTTGTATGGGCTACCATAGCAAACAATGCTTTTGAAGCTTTGAAATTGTCCCTAACACGTGCTCTGCTTTTCTTTCCCCCTGATTACAGTCACAATTATTTCCTCTACCTTGTCGCCTCGGATTACACCATTGGCATGGTTCTCATCCAAGAGGATGATGCTAACGACGAACATGTTATCTATTACTTGAGTCGAAGTCTAACGCCTACCAAAACCAAGTACTTACATGTCGAAAAACTGGCCTTGGCAGCCATCCAAGCCATCCAACGCTTCCAGCACTATATTGTCTCTCGCAAGACTATAGTGATTTCTAACTGCAACCCTATGCAACACATTCTCACACGTCAATTGCTAGGGGGAAAATACTCCAAATGGATCATGATACTCCAAGAGTTTGACTTGGAATTCGAACGCACCGAGTCCAAGAAGTCCTTAGTGTTTGTTGAGTTGATATGCGACTTTCCCTATTCTGAAACGGAAAATGTAGAAGTTGATTCATTTCCTGATGAATCCCTTCTCCTTATCAGCATTGATGATCTTTGGTATGGTGATATCATTATATATCTCCAAACCTAGACTTTTCGGCCCACTTTGTCTAGTACTGACTGACATCGAATACACTACCAAGCCCGTCAATATATTATCCTTGGGCATACTTTTTATCATCGGGGGATTGACTCAGTTTTTCGATGCTGCCTAACGTTCGACGAAGCCGAGAAAGCTCTAAATGACTGCCATTCTGGAGCCTGTGGTGGTCATATGTCTGGGTATGCTACTACCCATAAGATCTTATGAGCAGAGTATTTTTGGTCTTCTTTATTTAACGACTGCATCATCGCCATTCAAAAATGCCATGCTTTCCAGACCTATAATAACAAGATACGGTCACATCCAACTCCTCTTCACCCTGTGGTCTCCGTTGGTCCCTTTACAAAATGGGGCATCGATTTCATGACATGTTGCCCCCACTCAGCCGGGGGGCATGGATACATTATTGTAGCCATAGATTACTTTACGAAATGGGCCGAGGCGATGCCGACATTTGACAACACTGGAAAGACCGCAACATTATTTATTTTTAATCACATCATAGCTCATTTTGGTGTTCCCTAGGTTATCGTCACTGATCATGGTAGCCACTTTAGAAACTTCATGATGTTTGAACTTACTGAAAAGTTGGGTCTTCGCCATGAAAACTCAATGCCCTATTACCCACAAGCCAACGGCCAAGTCGAAGCAATTAACAAAGTTCTCATAACTATGCTCCGACGAATGATAGGGATTCACAAAACAAGTTGGCACACAATTTTGTTCTCAGCATTATGGGCTTACTAGACATCCGTCAAGTCTGCTACTGGGTTTACACCTTTCCAGTTAGTCTATGATTTGGAAGCCATTCTCCTGATTGAATGTGAGAAACCCTCTTTAAAACTAGTTGTTGAACTCCTACCAAACACTTCTGCTGAGGAAGAACATCTATTGTATCTTATGATATTAGACGAAACTCGACGTGATGCTACCTTAGTCATAGAATCTCAAAAAAAACGTGTCAAGGCCCAATACGACAAACATGTCAAGCCTCACATTTTCTCCAAAGGAGATCTCGTTCTCCTCTATGAACAAGATCGAGATATGCTAGGATCTGGAAAATTCAAAGCCATGTGGCGAGGTCCTTATATCATTAGATGAGTGTTGAAAAAAGGGGCTTATGAGTTAGTCGATTACGATGGTATCCCTTTAAGTGAACCCAGAAATGGGTCGTACTTGAAGAAGTACTATGCATAAGATCACATGTGCACGAGTACTTGTATTTTTATTGTATCATACTTCTTCTGTGTTACTGTAGATTGTTTTTGTCGTTATTTGGTCTCTGCCCTTATGTGAAATTGTGTTTGATTTCCAGATGTCGGAGTCTTCGCTACCCTACATTGGCTTCGTTGATGGTGCTAACCGTAATACTTGGAACCTTGCTTCTGCTGCATGGGCAATTTACGCCCCTACAAACGAACTTGTCTTCGTATGAGGTGTGTGTCTCGTCCGTGTGACCAACAATATTGTAGAGTATAGCACCGTTATCGAATTGTTGATTAACGTTATCTCGCTTGGAATCTGTCATTTGGTTTTGCAAATCGATTCGCATCTTGTAGTACTACAGTTAAGTAATGTCTATACTATTCGAAGTCCTACTTTGTTACGAGTATATTTGCGAATTCACCTCTTGGAACGTTATTTTGATTATATTGAATATCAACATATTCCCAGATGTCTAAATACATTAACTGATGCATTGGCTAACTATGTATTAGACGGACATTTGGATCATTTATACATCAATCACATCAATTTTCACACAACACAAGATAAACCGGTAGAAGTCGTATGTATATATAACGATCAAAAGAGTTTTTACAAAAAAGTTCTGTCCGAGGACCAAAATTTCAAACTGAAGCTTATAGCTTCTACAAAGTGATGTCATGGATGACGTTCACGGTAACACACGACTGCCCGGGCAACCCTTTGAAGCAGTCAACCAATGGACTCTGACACTCCTACTGTATGACGTTGATAATGTCGTGGAACCTCTCCAAGAGGCATGTCCGGAATATCTGTTGTCAAACCCTCTAGGTTTTGTTCCACCGCTTCATAATCCTCGTCGCCCCATTGTGGCACTGGCACTACCTCTCCTTGTCGCTGAATAGGACAAGTACCAGGAGGTCGGTAAGGTCCCATATTTGTGTCATCAAAAAGAATTTTTCATTTAGTCCTTGAACGAACATTTAAAAAACATTTGCATATGATAAAATTCACAAAAACATTTAAAAAGAAAAAAATGTGTACTTCTTACCAAGTTCCCCCCACTGAGCACCCTCGGGCAGGACCAAGTTCATATCTCCTCAAAAATCCAACCCGGCATAAGCATAATCGTCGACCATCAGCATCTGTGGTCACAACCAGTCGAAGAAGGTATCATCATATTTGATAATTGGTCCAACTACGTGCCGAGCCATGAGCTAACACCATCTCAGCATTCTTGGATCTGTTGGAGCTGATAAATCCCACTCAACCTGCAGCCTCAGTAAGGGAACACTCTCGAGAAACAAGGACACTAACAAAGACCCATACCTGAATTGCTTCAGGTCGCCTCGTCTGCATTTGGTCAACTGCCTCTTCATGCTCCAAAGAACTACATTTACCCAGTTAAAAACCTGAGGCTCAGTACACTCTATGGCATACTAAAAGTAGCTCTGAAGAGCCATGTGAGGAGTAGAGCTCCCAGCCATATGAGCAATGGTGAACAAAATAGTGCAGAGGGTCAAATCCTGCACTCCCCAAATAGCTACTTTCCCTTTTCTCCTCTTTGCCTCTGGAACACAGTGCAAGTGGCAGTACTCACTCATAGGCATCCCACAACCTCTGCTACCAATCAGGCTCACGTGGTACCCACGTCGTGATAGTCCCATCAAGAAGTAAATGTCCTCAATATCCAAGGACAATGTGTGGACCCCTAAATGGAATACTTGTTGATCGAGATCCCACATATGCACAAGGTACTCCAATAACCTGACTTGGGCCCTCATGCCCGGGATATGAAAGAACTTCAGAAGACCATAGTTTCGCAAAGCGGCAATGGTGGGAGGATGATTTCCGAAAATGGAATTATCTTTTTCATGCTCCCTTTCGTGCCATTCCAGAACCATTGTGATGGCCAAATACCTACATAAGAAGCACAAGAAGAAGATTAATAACTCTATTCAACATTTGGTATCTTTTCATTGAGAAAAACTTTAAAAAACTTTTACACTTTGTGGTTCTCACAGGTGCCCTTTAGGCACAGTGCGAGGTTCTCCCAGGCGGCTTTGGGCTCACCTGTGAGAATGACTCATTCTCGCAGGTCCCGTGTAGCTCACCTGCGAGAATAGTTGAGCGCAATAATAACCCCCAAAACAAACTCAAAACGGTGTTTTTTTCCAATGAAAATGAAAAATTAAACCATGAAAAAGTAGAGGACAAAGAGCCTACCTCACTCCCGCTGACGGTTCGTCAAATGGATGCTTGTAACTCCCGCAATCTGACGCCGAATTTCAAGGGTAAAAGAGGGGTTTTTGGGCTCAAATAGTGGTAAAGTTAAAATGATATGGTAAAAATAAAGTTTTTACCCCATTATATTTACTTTTACCATTTTATTGGATTTTATAATTGTTTATTTATTAAAAACCTAATCCCTAATGCCCTTTTGAGTACAATTTTTGCAGGTGTAATGACTTCGATGTTCATGCACATGGATGCGGATATTTTTTTCTTCATCTCATGTTTTGATTGTTTTTTATGGTTTTTGTACAAAACCTCGGGCTTGGTCTTTGTCTGTTCTCATGCTCAAAAATACATGAGAATGCGATCGAGCACACTTTTATCACTTTTTTGGGTTCAACAAAGTTATACGAAAAAGGAACCCCCCTGGAGTCCTCTTTAAGCTCTTTTCAGACTCTCTAAACATGAAAAGATAGCCAAGTGACCTTGCTATTTTCATGCTCGATAAAGTATTTGAAGAAAGTGTTTGTTGGGAAATAATTTATCACTTTTTCAGTCTCATCAGACTACTTTACGAAAAAGGAACTGAGAGAGTTATCTTTTGAGTGTTTTTCCAGACTCTATAATCATGAAAAACCTTTGAGTTTTCTATCTTTGGACTTGTTAAACAAACATCGACAGACCCGTAATGGGACAAAACCACTCCTTCTTAGGGTTCGTTAAACATACTCTGAAGGATAAGCTTATATCAATAAGCATATTTTATCTTCCTCAAGCTTGCATAAAAATAAAGAGGTACTGGCCAGAAATGGTGGGGGGAAATTTGGGAAATGGATATGTTCTCATCTTCATATTGATTGTCAGTAAGTGTCGCTCTTGAACATGACACCCCCTATTCATTATTTGAAGCCGGTTTGGGAAATCCATTTGTCTCTCATTCGATTTTCTACAAGGTCATACCCTGCATCATTTCTGATTCAATGCTGCCAAATCATTGGTCATGTCTGTTAGCGATAATTCTTGTCCTGGGCTCGAGAGCACCCGGACCTGCAGGTTGCACAAGAAACACCCAAGTGCAACAGTAAAATAGATCTAGACCGTCCTTCTGGGAAAGGACGTGTGGCGGGAGATTGACGTCAATGAGAAAGTCTCGACAGGGAAGCGCCCATCAGGGAACTTGAAGCCATTGGGATATCGGGGATCTTGGGGACGAGTGATTCGTGCACTTCAAAAATGCGAACCGCGAAACCCCGATGGAGAGTATGGTCAAGGGAATATGGTAGTGGTCACTTGGACCAGGGCCTAGTCAAAGGGATAGTACGGAAGGAGCCATCGGGGATCGAAAAATCGCGAGTCCCGTGGACACAAACATTGTGTCATCGTGGACGCCGAAACTCCGATGGAGGGTTCGACTACAGTCACACGGAAGCAGTGGTCATATGGTTCATGTTCTAGCCGGTAGGGGCTAGCTCATAGAGGTGGAGCTCGTCGTAAATCGGGGATTGGAGAGACGAGGAGTTCTCGACAGTGAGAACCGCGAAACCCCAAACACCGATAGAGATTCGGGGATAACCATGGTTAGGTGCCAAAGCTGTGAGGGTGAAGGAAGGGACCTATGGATCGGGTTTTTCGGTCGGCATATCAGGTATCGAATTTTGGGAAGCTGGCACCCCTTATTTCTTGCACTTTGAAACTCCGAACCCCGAATTTCCAATAGCACCCAGAATCGGGCACACAGATTTGGCATCTGGTCATGGAGAAGGAGGCCTGGGGGAGGGGCGTTTATGTTTGTCATTCTGCCTCTTAGACCCTGATGACACGTATCCTCCATTTCATTATCTTTCACTCTTAGCCACCTCTGCCTCAGCTTATTTCCCCCCACCTTGTTCAGTCACTGGATATCCTCTGCTGTGCCCACGTCACCTTCTTGTGCCACATCGCATCTACACATTTAACTTCTAAGATCACACGCATACCTAGTATCCTGTCTGTCATGCCCATCACCTCAGCCTTGTCAGCTCCACCCACATTGGCCAGCCGAGTCCCCCTGCAGAAATCCAACAAAGCAGCAAACAGCCAAAGGTAGGCTACCACATCTCTCAAATGAGTATTTGACCAAAGCCTCTCAGGTACCGATGAATCAGTTAATGCAAATGAGGAAGGTGGGTGATACATCATCTCCTTCCTTAAATAGAAGGTTAGAAAGGAGCATGTATAGAGACAGATTGTCAGTCCCTCCTGACAAAGATCGCATCTGACAGATGACTGCATGGGCATTCTTCCCAACGTCTGCATGCGTAGCCTAACAGAAAAGCTCCTCAATGTCAAGCATTGAATTCATGATATGATCGCACCTTCAGTGCCTGAGTTAGTTCCAAGTATATGTAGGCATTTCTGCCATTTTTTGTGGGTATCGATGGTTGAGCAGAGCTCCCAGTTGTAAAAATTTAATGAAGCATTGTTTTCTGGTTATTTCTAGACTTCTGAGACTTCTTGCCTTATGGATGCCATTTTCTTTACATATTTGTTATACTTTGTTAGAGAAGCTCAGAATTGGAGGATCCAGTCGAGTTGTAGTTGTTATACGATGATGTTTTAATGGATCACTATAATAGTTATGGAGTCTCTAATCGGTTCCTATGATTTCCTTAACGCTGAATGAATTGGAATTGGAGGATCCAGTCAAGTCTTCTATTCAGTTTCTTGAAGCCCTGAACCAGGAGGATCCTGCGTTCAGATTTTTTCCCCTACAAACCGCTGTAAGCCTGTTTCCCAGAGCTGTTTTTTCACCTTTCTTACTGAGTCTTCCACCTGCTCATCTTTTAATCAACCCACTGGCTGAAGTTAGCATTCCAGACCTCCTTTGTTCTTTACGTACCAGATCCAGTCCCCGAGTTAGAGTGATATCTCCTCGAGTCTCTACCCATTTGATCACCCGTTTATCAAACCGTGACATAAAAACTGATGGCCGTCGGGCTCTGCTCCTGCAAGCAATCCAGGAGTGACTTCCGACGCTAACATTTCTGGAGCCGTTGTCGGGGACGAAGTTGAAGATTTTCCCTGGGCAGAACGACAACGATCAACTGATTCTGAAGGCGCATCAGAAATTAGAATTATTCAGATTGATACTATGCACCTGGTGACTCCACTGTGGAGACTCCATTGTTTCCACCTTACTATTTCAGTTGTGGCCATGGTTGGCACACCTGAAAGATGGCCCAGAGGAGCTTTCTCGAGAAGGTTTCAACAACGGCTTTCTCGGCCTGAGAAGTCTCCTGGGGTAACGATTTTGTTAAGATCTGGCCTTTGATGGTGAACAAGGACCAGACACATGTGAAGCTGCACATTTTTCACCTGGTGCATCCATGATTCAAGGATCGATTGGTGACTCCACTGGTTCGATATGGAGAAAATCCTTGCTCGCAGGTTTGCTCCTTTTAATTTTTCTGCTATTCCTGGTTTTCCTAAAGTTGTCCCCTCTCTGGATGAATGGGGCGATTATCTGCCCATATTTGGAAAGTGTGAAGAGGACAACCCTGCTCAGCACCTCAGTGAGTTTCATGAACTCATGCGTCAATGGGAGATACATCATGAGGATGTGTTACTGAAGATGTTCATGTTCTCGATAGCAGGGGATGTGCGTAAATGGTACCATTCTTTACCCCCTGCTAGCATTTCTTCACTCCATGGATTCCATGCATCTTTCACCACCTATTTTCAGAGGATGTATCCCCCTGAGTTAATTTGTCATAATTTTTGTGAGGGATACCACAACTCTATACAAGAGAAAGCTGTTTCTGACAAAAGTTGTGGGGAGGATCTTGATGACCTGGATCAGAACTCAGTCCCTTCTCCTCCCCATTCATCTGCATCTGAGGCAGGTTATGAAAGTGATGAAGTTCCCAGGGAGGAGGATGGTGCCCTGAGTAAGATGATAGAGAAGGTGAAATATCTCTCTGCCCAATTAGAAGGGTTGAAATATGAAGACTGTGCAAGGGATTTTCCAGTCCTTGAGGCAGACGCTCTGAGAAACTCTTTTGAAGAGATTGTTGAAGATTTATTAGATGAGTTGGCATCTACCCCCGATGAGCTTGTTGTCTCAGATCAAAGCAATGAAGAGGTAGTTGTGGAAGAGGATTGGTCTCTTTTCCTTCATGAGATTTCCCACGATGTGTTTACATTCGGGGTCGAAACGGAGGAGCGGGGGATAGTTCCATTTCTGTAAGTTGGAGAAGCTTTGTTCCCCCCTAACTTCGATGATTATCTAGAAGAGGAGAAGCATAGCCCGACATCACCTTTTTCTTGTCAGAGTAGCCAAACCATTTATGACATTTACGAATCAGAGTCTGAGCTTGATATGCTGGATTCCCAAGAGAAGGTCGCAGAGCCTTATCCTCTGCTCGCTAAAGAAAATTGTCACGAGGAAATCAGTTACCTCAGTCTTTCAGGAGACGCTGAGCAGTACGATGAAGAACAAAACCACCCCATGGTCCCTATTTATGATGAATACGAATCGGACCTGGGGGAGACCCAACTAGAGGAGCAGAATATTTCCTGTCCAGAGCCAGTCAGCAAGCAGCCACCACCCGAGAGCAACGAGCCTATGTCAATTTTCCACCACCAACCTATGCTTATCAAATATATTAAGCCACAGGTGAACAACTGTGTAGCAAAGGAGGGTGTCTATCCCCCATTTTCTAGAATTTTTCACTCATTCCATGACCCTGTCTGCAAGTACATGGAGTGGCATTTCCCCTATGCCTTGGAGCCACCCTATTTCATCTCAACTCCAGCCTATGAGGAGAAATTGGAGAGTGTATCCGTTCTGCTGTCACAGTTACACTATCTACTGGTGATTATCGACAGAAGGAAGGAGCTTCTATCCACGAAGATGCTTGAATGGCTATGGTGGAAATCTGCTTTCACCTAGCCCCATCTAGAGTGTTTTATTAGTTTAGGATTGTATATAAATAAGCTCCTTTGAGCATGTATCTTTAGTTTGTTACTTTTATTTTCTAGCCTTTATTTTCAGCAGCGGTATGTTTGTGTAAATTCTAACCTTGTACAATATCTACTGCAAACTAATATTCAGAAAAGAACAAAAAAGATACAATGGCAAATACAAACATTACACAGAGATTTTTCACCTTGGAAACCCAAAACGGGAAAACCAGCATATATTATATTCATACATTGTTTTACATTGTTTACAATACAATATACATATAGGATCCAGCGGCATCCAAAACCCTAACCCAATGACCTGGATTAATCCAAAACCCTAATTCCTTAACCGGAAATAGAAAACCATCGGCAAAAAACCATGTGCCGAAAAACCACCTAATAT
>JZKD02S1672939.1:771293-812303 GCA_000966675.3 Picea glauca | reverse complement strand
ATTCCTATTTACATCATGCATTGCATCTATTATACATTCACAACATAACTTGAATTGGTATACATGTACCGAACTTACCCATTTTAATTTTCATGTTCAAATAATCAAATAAATAGCTTTGTCATGAGCATATATCATGTAACATACAAATAGGTCTAGAGGTACACATCTCAATGTCTAACCAAGTCTAACTGACTCCAAACAATGCTAAACTTTGAATTATTAAGATTAGCAAACAATAATGTTCTAACTACCCAAGGTAAAATAATGGGGTATTATAGAGAGTAGGCCTTTGTAGAGGTTCTTGAGCTTTGTGGCTCTCATGAGTAACATCATTGATTTTGAGCTTTCTAGTTTTGAAGAGGCAATAAGTCAACATGTTTGGAAGGATGCCATGATGGAGGAGTATCAGTGCATCACGAAGAATGATGTTTGGGACATAGTTTTGAGACTAGAAAATAAGTCTATGGTAACTTCCAAGTGGATCTATAAGATCAAGCATACCGTAGATGGTAGTATAGAGAAGTATAAGGCAAGGTTCATAGCTAGAGGGTTCTCCCAGAAGGATGTAGTGAATTACGAGGAAACTTTTTCTCCAATTGCCAGGTATACTTCTATCAGGGTTGTTATCTTCCTTGCTTTGGTTATGGGGTGGAAGATACATCAGATAGATGTGAAGACAAGGTTCCTCAATGGTGTGATTGAGGAGGAAATGTACATAGAGCAACCTTAAGGATTTTGAGGTACATGAAAGGAAATCTCATTTTTGCAAATTGAAGAATGCCTTGTATGGACTCAAGATGGCACCTAGGGCATGGTATTCAAGGATTGATGGGTATTTGCAGAGCATGGTCTTTAGCAAGAGTGAAGCAGATCGCAACCTATATCTCCTATAGGTTTGTAAGGTTCCTCTCATATTGGTTTTATATGTCAATGAATTGTTTCTCACAAGAGCTGAGAAGCTCATCACCAGATGCAAGAAAGAATTGGCTTCAGAGCTCAAGATGAAGGATATTGGATTGATGCATTACTTCTTGGGATTAGAGGTGTGGTAGAAGCTAGGAAAGATATTCCTCGAACAAGGGAAGCATGTATTTGAGATACTAAGGAGATTTGGGATGGACTGTAAGTCCATGACTACACCTATGACCACCTATTTGAATACGCTGGGGACTTCAAATTCAGACTTGGTGGATCCCACGATGTACATGCATTTGATTGGGACATTGATGTACCTAGTTAATACCATACCAAATATTTTTTTTGCTATCAACACCTTGAGTCAGTTCATGGTTGAGTCGAGGCAGGTGCATTGGGTAGCAACAAAACATGTTCTTAGGTACCTTCAAGGTATAGTTGGATTTGGTGTGAGATATGTCGGAGGTGATGGAGTGAGGTTGCATGGATATTTAGACTCAGATTAGGTAGGTAGTGTTGTTGACAAGAACAACACTTCTGGTGGTTGTTTCAGCCTAGGATCAGTAGTGGTTTCTTGGTTCAGCAGGAAACAATCTTTCGTGGCACTCAGTTTAGTAGAGGCAGAGTATATGGTAGCTAGTTTGGCAAGTTGTGATGCTATTTGGCTTCACAAACTTCTTGCAGTGTCATTTGGTTAGGAGTTGGAGTCTACTATGATTCACTACAACAATCAGGGTGCAGTGATACCACTTCATCAAAGACAAGGTGCAGAAGGGAGTAGTGAAGCTTCAACACATTTCCCCGAACGAGCAGATTGTAGATATTTTCACCAAACCCCTAGTAAAGGGGAAGTTTGTCTACTTCAAAGGCAAACTAGGAGTGATGGAGAATACCTCCCTCGCTAAGAGGGAGTATTGATTTTTGTAGCTTTGGGAGGTATTACCACAAGAGGCCGTGGTATTAGGCATGTGGGACTCTTCGTTGGCACCAGATTACTCTTTCATTTCAGTGAAAATGCCCTTAGGATGAGGCTAGGGACTCATGGGATTGTTGATTCGCTTTGTGGGCTTGTGTTGGGGTTTCACACTAACAAAGAGGAATTTAATATTCTAATTTAATGTTAAGTTTAGTGGAGGGCTCCTTAGAGTAAGATAAGGGCTTCTAATCTCACATTAGACTCCAATAAAAGGAGAGGAGATTGTGACATCTCATTGTGACATCATGGAGTTAGCATAAGTGAGTAAACAATTGTGCTAGGAGGATGGCTATTTCAACAAGAAGATTTATGTACCTAGGCAATTTGGCCTAGGGTTCTTGGAGAATTTTTTGTTCTATTTTCATTCAAGGAAGAGTTATGAATTTTTCCAGACAAGAGAAGACACACGTGTGAGGGCCACACTTGTGAGAGGAGGAGAAAAGTAGTCGTACAAGAGAAGAGAGAAAGGCCGCACATGTGGACAAACTATATAGGTCCACACATGTGAGTACAACAGTCCATATGGTCACATGTGTGATGATATGTACCTATCCATACCACATGTGTGACCTGAAAAGTACAGATGCAAATGTGGAGGGTTTCTGCAGGTTGCACATGTGAGTTTTGGGTAGAAGACAGGTCCTTACAGGCTAACATCAACAGACCATACAAGTGACCTACAACAGATTGCAAATTGACATTTTGTCCTGGGTAAAGTTTGCTGATTTTTTGGTTTTCAGTGGACAGGTTTGTCCTCGGAAATTTGGTAAAACTGTGTCAGCCGGGAGGGCTGATTTTGCTCTCAGAATTTCTGAATTTGACAATTTTACAGAACATAAAATTTTGTGTCTCAAGTGCAAGGATGATTTATATTAGATCTTGTTGTTTCCGTTGCTGTAATTTTCTGTCATAATTTCAGTGTAAAATTGTTCAGTGATAGCAGCTAGGGTTTACTGTTTGATCACTAGGAAGTAATTTTCAGATCTAAAATTAGTCACATATAATTGCATGTGAAAATTTACAGTCATCTCGCAACTCATGACACTGTTGTTGGGTTATGGCCCACTCATTTCTTTGACACGAATGCTTGTGGAATTGGAATAAAATTTAGTTTGATTGTATTCTGTTCTCTGTGTAATTCGAGATGGTTTCGAGTTTCTCTGCCGCTAATTAGTAGCAGGAAAAAATATTCGCTCTTTTCATTGGTTTCAAGGTTTGACTGCTTGGTTTATTTGATATCGTGCCCAACCAAATTCATAAACTACTTGAATATTGTTCACCCAACACTCTTTACTCAAGTAGCTTGTTAACAGTTCAAGCCCAACAAGTAATAAGATGCATGGCTGTAGATAGCTACCTCCACATATCGTTGTAGGTGACAACACTGCCTACAAATATTAGAGCACATGCCTATTCAAATTGCCAATTGGTATTGTTGTTGCTTGTCAATTGCATAAACAAAGCACAAATAGGTCTTACACTAGTAAACAGAGCAGGGGAGAATCATTGTATGTTAAATTTCTGGTTGTATCAAAGGTCCCAAACAACATTCAAGAAAGAAAACCATCCAAGCAAGTTGAGTAAGGGAAGAATCAAGTTGTGGGAGTCAAAAACACATTAGGCATGAGCATGGGACAAGCATCATCCAATGGAATGCAACATGTATGTAATTTTATGTGCCCAAAGCTATTAACAAATCATATAAATGTATGGCTGTAGTGTTGAGATTTGGGTACCTTGGAAAGTGGTCCCCTTGTGGTTGTGGGTCTCTAACCACAAGGGGGGAATATTTGATCCATTGTGCCTTATACTTTATGTCTACTTTCAGTTTGACATTTTCCTAAGTCAAAAGGGTGAAATTTGTCACTTGCGTGAAAAATGACTATTAATTCACTTTGTGGGTGAATTGAGGGACATAAAGTTAACTATGGAAACTTAACCTAGAGTGGGTTTTGAGTTGAGATTATTTTTGAGAGCTCAACCATTGATTAGGGATGGCTTGGGATGATCCTAGCCATCCACTTTTTAGGTTTCCTTATGATTCCTTAAGAAGGGTGCATAGGGCATTTGGAGGCTCATTCACTTGTATGTTCACCAAGAGAGTTTGGAGAAGGGCAAGAGGATGAGAATTGAAGCATTGGGAGAGGAGAGCTTGTTCTCCATCTTTCATGGAGGACTCATGGAGGCTTAGGTCCTCATTATTTGTTGGTATTGGTTATTGCTTGGAGGAGGGTGCACCACTAGCAGGTAATAGAAGAACCTGTGCTATCTCGGATCTGTTTGGCTCATGTTGGAGGAGACACACAAGAGCACATTTGTGTGGAAGGGATTCTTCATTGGACCAAGGAGGAAGGAGGGCGCATCACTTCAGTAGATAGAGAAACAAGGGAAGAGGGCACACTAAGCTTGGGCACATTTCTCTTCCTAGAACTCCAAAGCTTCTCGTGAGGAGTTACTATTGTATCAGGTTCCATTGTATTAGATTACTTGTTGTATTCACTACTTAATATCATCATTATATATACTTTCATTCCAAACTAGTTTTCCCCGGAGGGGTTTTATCCAGGGTCATGTTGACCGAAAATACTTGTGTTCATTTCATGCATGCTTAGAGTATAGATAAGCTTGTTAGAGTTGTAAAGATCAAAAGGAGTGTTATTTGTTTTGAGTATATTGCATGTGCTAACATTGGGGTATGAAAACACTTGCAAGGGCACCTGAAAAGAGCACTTAACCATAAAAATTATGAGTAGAAAGTTACTTGACTGTTTTCTTTCCTAAAACAACAACAAAGGATAGTCTTGGAGATTCAAACTTAGAGTCAAATTTCAGGTCAAGGACAGACCTGTTTTGGCAGACTCATAGTACTCAAATTTCTACATGTAGAGGCTGTCAACACTCCCAAGATTGGGATAATCAAACATATACACATTAAATAGACCATAGTACTCATAATACCAGCAATTTGATCAAGTCAATTGGCTGTAGGTAAGAAAGAGTATTGTTGTAGTGTGTTTTTCACAGTAAACACACACAGAGCTTATCCCAACGATCAATTAGAGGTGAGATCAAGCTGTGGGAATTTAAAGAATTGACTTCGGGTGATTTTACCCATACAACATTTAAATCACACAATAGACAACAGATTACCCTGGAAAACCAAATGGGAAATCAAGAATTTGATAGGAGTTTTATTATGCTCAGAAAATTGTTACAAAGGGTGAACTATACACTCACATGGATAATTTGTGTATTCTTACTCATTGGTTGTACTTTGCAGATTTCTTTGGATCAGGGATAATCTTCGCTCTTTGTGGATAGGCTCAACAACTACTTTGTCCTCCAATCTTTGAGCAGATTTCTTCATCCTGAGTCTGTAACTCTACTTCGGTCCTTCTTCCCAAGCTTCATTTGCTTTCCATCTCCCTTTATCTTTCCTTTGTCTCCAGTGGCATTTTTTTTAATAGAGCTTCCTTGGAAGGCTAACCATCAAAATGTTTCATTTCATCTTCTTATGGATTTGGCTTTTTGGACATTTTTTTTCAAACTTCGTGAAAATTAATTTTTTTTATTACAAAGTGTAAAACAAGCAATTATTTGTATCCATTTTGGATCAATCATCCTCCCCCATCCTCTCATGAACTTGAACATTTGGTAAAAAATGGCTTCCTACCAAGGGTCGAAAATTTGAAGACTCGAGATGTGAGATGGTCATCTTGAATAAAATTGAAGGATCCAAATTTACCTTGACCAACTGAGATGGCTCTCTAAATAGGGAAATGGTCTGACCTATATCGTCCATCAACCGATTGTTGTTGACCTGAAAAGGAAACATTCTCCCAAGCTCCATACACCCAATCCAACCCTGTCTATAATTATTCCATGTGAACCAACCACCATAATCAGTAGTACTGTTTTGCTTAGTACTCTTTTCTTCTATCTGGGGTCATACACATGAAGAAAAACCTTGAGACCTTGCTTGCCTGTCCACACCACTAAACACACTCGTTTTGCCACCACCCCAACAATGATACAATATGCACCCTACAATGAGGAGGCCATACAATTCCAAAGCTAACCTCACTCCAAATTGAGATTAGGAGCATAAAATGAACAAAACTTTAGAAGACATTCATTCTTCATTGAAAAGAGATTGCCAATTATTTTGCTTTGGTGGATTTCCTCTTTATAGAGAAGAGATGGAAAGATGATTGTTTAGGTCGATGTAGACAATTTATGCTTTCAAAATGAAGGATAAATCAGTTTGATGGAGCAAGAACACAAGTTCCAGGATCTAGAAAGATGAGCAATTGAAAAAAAAAAAGATTTTCTTATGTCATCATTTGTAATCATCCTTATAAAATTTTGAATCTTTGGATGTAAGAGGGGGTAGTGTTGAACAAAAAGTAATATGCTATGAATAGATTATGAATAGATTGACAGATATAATTTGTAAATAATAATTAAATATAACATTATTGGCCTCTAATCCTAAAGAGGGAACCCTAGGTTGTCCCACTGATCCTAAATAAAGAGACCTATTACACCTCATATTGTATGAGGTTACACTTTGTGATTTCATCACATTAATAGATATTTCCTGTTGGTTCCTTGGAGGTATTTGGCTTGGGGGAGTCTCACTTCTCATTGGTTGGATATGGATGATGGTCTAAGCCCCCCAATGGGTTAGATGATGGTGTTAGGAGGTAGATGTTCTTTGGCTTGGGGGAGTCTCGCTTCTCATTGGTTGGATGATTGTGATTTTTGCTTGGTGGTCTTCTCACATGTGCTCACCTTGTTGGTCACCCCTTGGTTGCACTTATGGATGGTTCTGGAGCATGCGATCTCATTATGGTGTGGTTTGATATATATGCTTATCTTGGATATGGATGATGGTCTAAGCCCACCAATGGGTTAGATGATGGTGTTAGGAGGTAGATGTTCTATGATGTTGATGTTTCCTAGTGACTTTGTGTGTTGATGTATGATGTTGGTGTCAGGAGGGGGAGGTGTTCTACATGGTCCTCATGTGTTGGATGTGTGATGAGGAGCACACTTGATGATTGGATGGGTTAACACTTTGTTATGCCCCCTTTTCGTATGGTGTTGCTATGGTGGAATGATTCATGTTGCCTTTGTGGGATTTTTCTAGGTGATATAACTTAATGATGTAACATTTTCTAGACATCACCTAGGGGGAAATGTTTTTACTGATGTTAGTGTTAACTTGGTGGCTTAGAATGTGTGTCAGCTAATCTTATGTGTCCAAGTCTAGTTGATGGA
This sequence comes from Picea glauca, assembly GCA_000966675.3. Classification (NCBI taxonomy): domain Eukaryota; kingdom Viridiplantae; phylum Streptophyta; class Pinopsida; order Pinales; family Pinaceae; genus Picea; species Picea glauca. Next base: position 805,126 of record JZKD02S1672939.1, on the reverse strand, counting down.
CACAATTAATTTACCCAAATCAACCTTATTTATTTTATGATTTATCCTAAGTTTTAACGTAGTAAAAAATAAAAGGTCATTTAAATGACTTTTCACCAAGATTTCTGAAAAAAGCCACTTTTCATTAAATTAATAATTCACAAATGTGAATTTTTGGAGGCTTCTAGAAGCCTCTAGGAAGAGTGAATTAGAGTGTTAAAAGGAGGCCAAGGGTGTGGACACTTCACATATATCAAGAGAGTTGAAGAAAGGAGGGTGTTGGCTGAGGAAGAGGAGGGTGATTTTCTAGAAGACAGAGAGGGGACTCAAGCAGAGAAAGAGATCGTACAATGGGTCGTAATTCTATAGAAACAAAGGATGAACTTGGTGGCCATACAACAGCTAGCAACAAGGCCATACAGGGCTAATCTGAAGTTGTTCGTACAGGACCGCTTTGAAGTAGGCTGTACAATCGGTATTTTTCTGGTTCGTACCAAGGCTGTACATGCCAAAACTAGTTGGGTCGTACAATTGGTTATTGCTAGGATGATTTGCTAAGAAGGATAGAAAATTCATTGGAGAAATCTATGTATTTACTCTTGCTGTAATATTTCATCTGAATCCATAATAAAGCCCCTCCTTTGCTGGTTTTCCCCACACAAGGGTTTCCAGGGTATATTTGGTGTTCTCTATTTTTTATGTGCTTCGTTTCCATTTACTTCTGCTGTGCAAATTTAGTTAAATAACTTAGCTGTGAATTATTTGCATAATTTCTGAAGTTATTACAACAAAGTATAATTTATGGGTTATTAAATTATTGGCAATAATTTATGTTTGCTGAGTTATAAGAAATTAACATGGTATAAGAGCTCAACCTCTGAATAGAGAAGGAACCAAGTCCATTTGTTGTGCAGACCATGTGTAAATCAACATGGGGGTCAAGTTACGAGAGAGGGTGTGTGAGTCAAGGTAGTTGATATTATGGAAGGCTTGAGATTTGAGGATAGGCTGGAGGGAGCCTCAAATTTTAGTCGTTGGAGGGAGTGAATTGGTTTGTTGCTGGAGGAACAAGGATTGTGGGAGTTTGTTGAAGGGACAACAATACTTCGAATAGACCCAACACAATAACCAACTCATCTCAAGAGAGATGTGAAAGCTAGGTGAATCATTATTGATGGAGTCAAAGGCCACATCATTCCTCATCTGTTTGACAAGAAGACAACTAAGGATATGTGGGAGGCACTAGTTAAATTGTACTAGTTAGATAACCCGAGCAAGAAAATGCTTCTTAGGGAGAAACTCATAAGCATAAACATGGCCAGGGGAGAGTCAATTGTTACATATCTCACCAAGTTCACTTAGATTAGAGATGAACTAGCAACTGCTAGGGAGACTGTGGGTGACACTGAGTTGGTGAGGACAACCTTGAATGGCTTCAACAATGGGACGTATTTGTTAGAGCTGTTGTAGCATGGGAGAAACTCCTTGATTGGAAGAGGTTATGGGATGACTTCACCCATGAGGAGATTCGAGTTGGTACTTCACAGGCTAGCTAGCCAAAGAGTGAGGATGAGGAGAACCTTGCCTTAGCTGGAAAGAGAAAGTTTAGAGGAAAGAAGGGCCCTAGTGGGGATCATTCCTCTAAGGGAGAATTGGAGAAAGACTTTAGCAAGATAAAGTCATTTTCTTGTCACAAACCAGGCCACTTTGCCAATCTGTGCCCAAACAATAAGGGCATCAAGAAGTCACACATGATTGCATAAGCTTCAACTAAAGTTGATGATCTTGCAGTTAGATTCGAGGATGAGTTTTCACTCATTGCTTGTCTCTCAAGTTCATCCAGTTCAGTCGTTTGGTATGTTGATAGTGGCTCCTCTAGTTACATGACTAGAGTGCGGGAGTACTTCTCCAGCTTGTAGGAGGAGGAGATGGACCTTGTGATTGAGATGGGAAATAATGCCAAGTGATGGGCAACAAGCCATGGGACAATGACATTTCAAAGGGAGTCTAGGAAGCCAATGATGGTGAGGGATGTGTTGTATGTTTTGGGTATGAAGAAGAACATGATATCCGTTTCAACATTGGAGGACAGGGGCTATGTGGTCTCATTTCAGGATGGGCAAGTGTACATCAGGCCCAATGACTCCAAGGTTGCTAAAGTGATTGGAATAGGGCAAGAGAAGTTGTATAGGCCTCGGTTCATTCCAATTCGAGCATTGATGATCAATACATGTGACTTGGTAGAGTTATGGCATAGGAGGATGGTACATCTACATCATGGAGCACTCAAGGTGCTCAAGGAGATTGTGACAGGACTGCCAGATTTTAGTACAGAGCATCATGAGGTATACAAGGGGTATGCGATGGGGAAGTACACCAAGACAACTTTCTCGAGTAGTGATAACAGGACATGAGGCATCCTAGAATTGATACAGTCAGACGTATGTGGGCCCATATCATCAACATCCCTGAGTGGGTATGAGTACTATGTCACCTTCATTGATGACCATTCGAGGAAGACTTGAATCTACTTCATGAGGACCAAGAACAAGGTTCTCAGTCACTTCCAAGAGTTCAAAGCTCTTGTGGAGAACTAGATGGGCAAGAAGATCAAGACATTGAGATTCGACAATGGAGGTGAGTGCACCTTGAAGGCCTTCAAGGATTTTTGTGTAGGTGTTGGGACAAAGAGGGAGTTGATGGTTCCATACAACCCATAGCAGAACAATGTGGCGGAAAGGAAGAACATGGCTATTGTCGGGGATGCTAAATCCATGTTGTATGATCAGGATTTGCCTAGGTTCTTATGGGTGAAAGCTAGTAACACAACAATATACATATAGAACAAGAGTCCTCACAAGGCTTTGGGGAGGAAGACGCCTGAGGAGGTATTCATAGGGAGGTGACAAGAGATTGAACACTTCAGGATTTTTGGGTGCCTTGTCTATTGTCGTGTTCCCTCAGAGAAGAGGACAAAGCTTGAGGTCACTGCTGAGAAGGGGATTTACGTTGGGTACAACGAGAATTACAAGGCATAAAGAGTTTACATCCCTTCCTTGGAGAAGACTGTAGTCAGGAGGGATGTGATATTTGAGGAGGAAAGAGCCTTGAGGAGGGCTCATGATACTGGTGCAACAGTACAGGATCAAGAGCTGGAGACTCAGAAGACTGAGGAGGTACAATGTACAGGCATAGGTGTAGGCACGAATGACCAGATTGCAAATCAGGATGAGGAGCAACAGGTTCCTCCTATTCAAGAGACACCTATAAGGAGGAGGAAGACCATATGGGAAAAGTAGACCTTCAGAGAGGCACATGAGTACGTGGGTTCTCCAAGGACATTGGTCAGAGAGAGTCGAGCACCACAGAGATTTTCCAGTTATATGGCTCTGATGAGTGAGCTATTGGAGGCCAAGCCTTCCAACTATGAGGAGGCATCACAGCAGCAGGTGTGGAGAGATTCCATGTTGGAAGAGTATGCTTCCATCATGAAGAATGATGTATGGGAGTTGGTGCCCCTACCATAGGGGAAATCAATGATTGGATTGAGATGGATCTATAAGATCAAACACACTGCAGATGGCAGTATGGAGAAGTTCAAAGCCTGCTTTGTGGCTAAGGGCTTCTCTCAGAAGGAGGGAATATATTGTGATGAGTCATTTTCCACAGCGATGATATACACTTCAATCGAGGCCATGATCTCGATTGGAGAAAATATGGGGTGGAAGATCCACCAACTGGACGTAAAGACAACTTTCCTTAATGGCATCATTGAGGAGGAGGTGTACATCGAGAAACCGAAGGGATTTGAGGTGCATGGGAGGGATTCTCATGTGTGAAGGTTGAGGAGAGCCTTGTATAGGCTCAAGCAAGCTCCCAGAGCATGATACTCATGGATTGACAACTACTTGCAAGGGATGGGCTTCACCAAAAGTGAGGCAGACTCCAACCTCTACTACATCATAGTTGGAGGTGAGCCACTCATTCTTGTGTTGTATGTGGATGACTTGTTTCTTACAGGTTTAGAGAGGCTCATTGTAGAGTGCAAGAGTGATCTTTCTTTGGAGTATGAGATAAGGATTTGGGGTTGGTGCACTAATTTCTAGGGTTAGAGGTGTGGCAACGTGATGGTTAGAATTTCCTTGGACAAGGGAAGTATGCGGTGGAGATCCTGAAGAGATTCGAGATGTTGGACTGTAGACCTATGTCTATGCCCTTGGTGACCAACTGTAAAAAGTTGGATGCTTCTAGATCAGAGGAAATGGACCCTACACTTTACAGACAATTGATTGGCTCTCTGATGTATCTAGTCAACACTAGACTAGATATATGCTTTGCGGTTAACACATTGAACCAGTTTATGGTTGATCGGAGGAGGTTACAATGGGTGGTAGTGAAGCATGTTTTGAGATATTTCTGTGGCACAATTGACTTTGGGTTGAGTTATATCTAGGGAGATGGGGTGAAGCTGACAATATTTACAGATGTAGATTGGGTAGGCAACATGGTAGACATGAAGAGTACTTCAGGTTGTTGTTTCATATTGGGATCAAGAGTTGTTTCCTAGTTCATCAAGAAGCAGATGTCAGTGGCATTAAGATCTACTGAGGCAGAGTACATGGTAGCTAGTTTAGCAACATGTGAGGCCATTTGGATTTGTATGTTAGTCATCGGTTTGTTTGGCTAATAGTTGGATGCAACTGCCATTCACTATGACAATCAGAACTGCATCAAGCTCTCTAAGAATCCATTGTTTCATGACAAATCCAAAGTTCAAACACATAGAGATCAGGTTTCACTTCATCAAGGACTCTGTGCAGAAGGGGACAATGAAGCTACAATATGTGCCTATAGGAAAGCAAGTGGCAAGCATTCTCACAAAGGCCTTGATGAAAGGAAAGTTTGTCTTTTTCAGAGACAACTTGGGAGTGGTGCAGAACACCTTCCTGGCTAAGAGGGAGTGTTAAATTGGTAGCTTAGAAGGTGTCTCAGCTAAGCCTATGTGTCCAAGACTAGCTGATGGACACAATTAATTTACCCAAATCAACCCTATTTATTTTATCCTAAGTTTTAACTTAGGAAAAATTAAAAGGTCATTTAAATGACTTTTCACTCAGATTTCTGAAAAAGTCACTTTTCAGAAAATTAATAATTCACAAAAGTGAATTTATGGAGGGTTATAGAAGCCTCCAGGAAAAGTGAATTAGAGTGTTAAAAGGAGGCTGAGGGTGTGGGCACTTCACATCAAGAAAGAGAGTTGAATAAAGGAGGGAAATTTTCTGGTAGCGAGAGAGAGAGAGTGACTCAAGTAGAGAAATAGGTCGTACAATAAGCTATACTTTAGTAGTGGCAGAGGCCAAACTTGAGGGTCATACAACTGGCAGCAAGAGGGTCATACAGAGCCAATCTAAAGCAGGCCATACAGGCCATATTTTTCTGGGCTATACCGGTCATACCAGGTCCATACAAAGGTTGTGCAGGCCGAAACTAGCTGGGCCGATTTGCTGAGAAGGACAGAAAATTTGCTGAAATTTCTATATTTACTCTTGCTGTAATATTTCCTCTGAAGCTACAATAAAGCCCCTCCTTTGTTGGTTTTCCCCACACTGGGGTTTCCAAGGTATTTTAGGTGTTCTCTATTTTTTATGTGCTTGGTTTCCATTTACTTCTACTGTGCAAATTTAGTTAAATAACTCAACTGTGAATTATTTGCATAATTTTTGAAGTTATTACAACAAAGTATAATTTTTGGGTTATTGAATTATTGGCAATAATTTATGTTTGCTGAGTTATAAGAAATTAACAATTAGTACCCTCGTTGATGTGTTATTTCCTAAGTTTGAGTTAGAGGAGGATGGGTTACTACATACGATTTGATACTGATCTAACCTTTTCCTAAGTTTGGATGCTAACTTTTGATGTAATAATCCCTTGGTGGTAGTGCACCTTAGGTTGGGATTTATGTTTTGTTGTTATCATGGTGGGGTTTTGCTGAGGATAACATCTTTTATTTACATGGTACAACACTTTATTAGAGTGCACCTCTCATTGGCACACATGTTCAAGGTGATTTAATTTGTTGGTGACTAATTGGAGGGGGAGTATGGTTATATTTGAGCATTAACTTTATGCACACGTGTTGAAGTTGATTTAACTGTTGAATGGTTAAATTAATCTAATTTATATAGATTAAGGTTAATAGCTTGGGCACCCTACTTCATTGGCTTCCTTTTCACACTTGAAGGGGGAAGGTGGCACATTACATGTATTTACTTAGCCTAGACATACTTTCTTTAAGTTGGAATCAAAAGAACATAAATATTTTCGCCTAGTGTTGTTTTAAAGATATGTTTTTAAGTTTTCAAAGTCAGGGAGAAATCTTTTCTTTTGATGAAGATTTAAAGACAGGTCGTGAAATTCAAAATAGAGTAAAATCTCAGAGATAGGAAAAGTGAAATAGAACGAGGTGTTATCACCCTATAAGTTATAAGATCAATTGGTGGCTGGGATATTATCTGTCTCTAGTGTTTTTGTTGACAAATGATTTTTCATTCTGCAAATAAAGAAAAGAAAGAAAAGGAAAGAAAAGGAAAAGGAAAAAGAAAAAAGAAAAGAAAAAGAAAAGAAAAAAGAAAAAGAAAAGAAAAGAAAAGAAAAAAGAAAGAAAGAAAAAGAGGGCATAAAAGAATTGCAATAAAAGCCCCATGCAATAATAGTAAGTTGGTCCATACCTTTCAAGCATGGCCAAGTTCTTTTTAAATTTGATGTTGATAGGGTAGTGAATGAATTTGGCTAAACAGTTTAATCTTAGCCAAAGTGTCTAGGTTAGATTAGTGAATAAATCTGGCCAGACTGTCTAATCCTGGTCAGATAGCCCCAGGGTAGAGTAATTTCTTAACCCAACAGTCTAATCTGGGTTAACTGTCATAGGAAACTAGGTTAGAACATAGGTTAGTGGCACTGTTGCTTCATTTTAATAAAGCCAGCTTGATGTAAGTGTTGCACCATGTTTCAAATTCTTAAAACATAGTTTGGTCAAGCCCCATGGGGGTCTCTACTTGAAGAACTTTGGAAAAACCCATAAAAATGTATTTATCCTAAGTTTTTCCCAGCGCATGTGTTCTCCGCTCCCCATTTATGCTCCCTACACATATCAACGGTCCTGATCACAGTGCCCAGATCTATGGTGTATAGAGCATTCTGGACCCCCTCGACCGTTCTACTTTTAACCTGGGGGGGGTCTAGAATCGCTGATAACATTTGTGTGCATCTATACGACCCAGGATTGAGCGCTTAAATCAACGGTCAATATTGGATTCCGCACCCCCCCATCCGTTTTGCCTTTAATGGAGGGGGGGGGGTCCAGAATGAGTGATAAAGAGCATGCTTAGTTCTATGGCTCAGAAATAGGTGCGCAAATAAACGAGCCAAAATGGATTTTGGACCCCCCCGGATGATCTGCTTTTAACCAAGGGGGGGGGAGTCCAAAATTGTTTTCCCCCTCTGGCGGGTCCCTTGTCATACGTGGCGTAAATCTATTTTCCCTAAATTCCTGTCACCATCTGCTATCTGACAGACCTCCGTCACCTCTGGATGTCACCTTCCACCTTTTCCAAACTGGTCATGTCCCATAACTACTATCAGTCCTTCCCCCCTTTCACTCATGGCAAGCCCCTTATTACGACTTTTACCTCCAATCCCTAGCCTCCACGTCACCCGTCCGTATCTTTCAGCCACCGTCACCTACCATCTCACCCTCATAGTGATCCGTTGGCCATTTATTACTGGATAAAACATCCATTATCTAGCTGACCTGTCTCTCACGCCCAACCGACCCCAGTTTAAATAAAACTATCGTTATTCCCCTTACATTTGCTATTCACCCATTTCACCAGAGAAATTCACTGCTTACTCCTCCGTTAAATTTCGTCACCCTCATCCACAGTCAGTCGCCCCCACTAACGTTGTGTTTATTGTAGGTACTATTGCAGAAATGGCACCAAAGCCTAGACAAGCAGAAGGAGAGGAGAATCCGTTTCTCCCGCCTCCTGTCGACCCGGACAAGATCCCACTGGTTGACAAAGACCAGTTAATCATAGATACCAAATGTGATTTTGATTTCTCAGACCTCCAGTCATGGCCCAGGGAAGTGTTCCTGGACCAGAGTGATGAAATTGGACTTTGGGAGTCCAATTTAACCCTCTACCTCTTCCCTCAAATCCACCATTTTCCCGAGTTTTCTCTCAAGTGTCAAGCTCACAATATTCCCAAACAAAGAGCCGTCATCTCCTCATACGGAGAGATCCTATTCCTCATCACGCCCAAAGCCATAGACCAGATGATGCAAATTCCCCGAGCCGACTCTGCATCCCCCTTCAACCTGGAAATTCTCACCGAATTGTACCAAAAAATGACCTTCCCCCAAAGAGCTCAAATATTCAAGCTCTTCCTTCCCCCATCCACTCAAATTCCCTCCACAAATCCTCCTTACCTGTCCTCCATGTTCTCAACTAAGGGAAACCAGGTCATCTCATCCCTTTTCGCTCTGTTGGGATACTATTCTGATCAGTGGGTAGATGAGCCCATTCTGGGTTTTCTATCCATTTTCTCCACTGACGAAAAACCCACCACCCATTTTGATTTCAGTACATTCTTGGCAGACAATATTCACGAACAAATCATGAATTTTGGCATGGAAGGCATGTTCAGATACTTGTCCATACTAGCATACATGTTTTTTTTTCTTTCAAGCACATAAATTTAGTTTTTCCATGCAGAAGATGGATGAAGATGGTAAACCTCAGGTAGTCACAACATGGACTTCCTTGCTCAAGCACAACTCCACAGAGTACAGTTTCAAGGCGTTCATCGATCAGTTCTACCACCTTGTGGTAAGTATGCTGAGCGGCAGGCCCGAACCTCGAATAAATGACGAAGTCCAGAGAATCCTACATCTCTCGGACAACACAAAGACCAGGGATTGGTACCTGTACCAATATCATACCGAGATTAGAGTATACGGTTGCGAGTTGGCACTGTATAAGCTGCCCAAATATTTTCCTATAAGAATCTTTTCTTTAGAATATATAAGTCAGATTATGACTTCAGATGATATCCATTTCGTATCATTGAAGAAAAAGCAACAACTTCGAATCAAGGGGCAGATTGGCTCCTTCATCTGCAACAGTCGGGGCACCGGCGAAGAAGCAGACAGGATGCTAAGGGAGATGAAATTCTTCATGAGTTTCCCATGGCATTATGATCCTTGTGGGATCATCTCGGATATGAGATTGAAAAACAAGAACATCCCGTATGTTCATGTGTCCAAGCCCGAAATTGAGAAATTCGCAAATCAAACAGTATGGGAGCCTAACACCTTGGTCGAAGTGGAACAGCAAGTTCCCCCGACCACTGTGTCACCAACGACCATGCCACAGGTCCCTAAGGTAAAAAGGCCTCGTCAATATTTATCTCCGCTTGTCATGGAGGTATCGTCTGAAGAGTTCCAGTTGCACACTAAGAGGCCCAAGACACTCTCAGTTCCTGGCCCAACTGGAGAAAAAGAATCCCCGCCTACCACAGTGACCAAGTCTATTATTTCAGCCTTTGGTTTGAGCCTTTATAAGGACATCACCCCAGCATTACCGAAGAAATCCACAGGCTCCCCATTGGACACTTAGCCAGGCAATATTGGGCCCAAGTTGAGCATTTTCGAGAAGTACGAGCTGATCAAGAAAAAGAACCAGACCCTTACAAGCAGTACTTGCGCTCAGTTTTGGAAGTAGATGTCGACTGCACAGCATAGGTTGCTGTCTGCATTTGACACAGAAAAGGGCAGAATGCACATGGCCTTCCTCCAAATGCAGGTACCAGATCCCAAGGTGATCACCGACTACAAGAGGGCCACCTTTGAATTCCAGATGAAGGACGTGCACCCAGTTGATCAAATGGATCTGCACAAACAAACAGGGGAAATGGTGTTCCATACATTGGCGCATGCTTTCGCTTCTGTAGCCAAATTGCAGGTGTCACTGAACAATGCTCAAACACAACTCAAGATGGAGAAGATATCGTCCTTTGTGAAGGACAATAGAATCAAAACTTTGGAGGAGCTGGTCCTCAAGATCGGCTATGACCCTTCGAACATCAAAGCAGTGGAGGAGATGATAAAGAATAAGAATGCTGACATTTCATCCTTGAGGAAACAACTAAAGCTCCCACCCACAGAGGACTCATAGGCGAAGGAGATAATAGAGAAAGAAGGCGAGAAGGATGAAATGCTCAAGCTGCTCATGGAGCAAAATGCACAACTCAAAGAAATGGAAGCTGAGATGGAGAAATTAGTAAAAGAGAAGGAGTAGCCGAAGCCAATGGAAGTCATTCCATTGAGTGCCATTCCAATTTCAGGAGCAAGCATAGCATCAGTGACAATAGTCCCATCCGCAACTCCATTGACATCCCAAGAGAAGACAACCGACCTGGCTAAATCCATGGAAAAGATGAACCTGCAGGAAACAGAGATCATCAGGCTTAAAGAGGAAGTTGAGAACCTTCAGGAACTCAAAACTTCCTTCCAGACCAGCCTCTCCAAGGAAAAGCAGGTAACAGAGCAGTTCAAGCAGGAGCTACAACAACTCCAAAAGAAAGTAGTGGCAGGGAAGACTTTGGCTGAGGTTAAAGAGAATGTATGGACAGACATCACTAAGTCCATAAATGAGATATGGCCCATGATCCAAATCATGTTTGAGCAGAATGAGTTGGTCTAGAGGAGAAAACAGGCCATTGAGAAGATCAGAGTAGAATTGGGAGACATGCCAACACAGGCAAATGAGATCATCAAGTTCCTCAATTCTAAGACCAGGGAAGAGCTGGAAGAGATGAATATTGAAGACAGAACAGAGACCATCCTTGAGGTCAAAAGGGTTTTGACAAAGAGAAGATTAATGCTTCAGTTGGAAGAAAAGTTTTAGGCCAAGGACCTAGCGGTATAGATATTCTTCAGCAAGATTGAAGCTCTCCAGAAGAAAGGTCTTCCTGGTCTGAAAGTGATCAATGATAAATTAATGACACTCCCAGACTACAAGAATAGATTATCCGAAGTGGTTAAGTACAATTCAAAGTTTGTTGGCATACAAGGGAGAATCACCGGCAAAGCATTCCTGGATGCCCTTCAGTGGGACATCAGTATCCAACATGAGATTCGATACATATTCCTCACCAAGTCTACATTCGCCAAGTATACAGAAATGGACGAAGTGTATCGAAGACTTCTCAAAGTCAACGTGCCTAGTCATCTCAGATGGGAGGAACTCTGTGATATGATCGATTAGCAGATGAGCTATCCAGGTCTAGTCAGTTGTCCAGTCAGATGAGGTCGTGCAAAGGCTTCATCAACGGTCTACCCAGAAATCGGCATGCAGTTACACCAAGTCATCAAGCAGTTCCTAGATTTAGGAAATTTGTTAAGTTAGTTAGGCTAAAAGTAGATTTAGCACATCCTAGTCATTAATGATAGGATCGTTTGTAATTTGAATTATAAATACTTCACCTTTCAAAGTATTGAGGGTTGTTGATCTTCACACCCTGACGCTATCAGGCTGTAATATTTTTGAAGAGATCTTCCATTAATAAAAAGGAGGCACTTTTACAGGATTCTTGCGTGTATTCACTGGTGATGTTTTCTTTCTAAGTTGAATGTTATTATTGCTTTGTGGTCATCTTGTTTTCTAATTCTAATCTTTAGGAGTAACGAATGTTGCAGGATTTATCTCGTATACCCTGTTTCTGACTCGAAAGATTTTAGTGTTTTTTTTCTGGTATTTTCAATAAAGGAATTCTTAACTGCTTCTTTGTTGAAATTATCTTTCTCATCTTTTCTTCTCATCATCATTTAAGCTACTAAAAGATCCAGTGATTATATTATCTCACCCTGTGAAAGTTTTTCCTTTGCGTTTTTGGTTTGTATTTCATATTTTATTAAACGCAAACCCCATAGCCCAATGGATGTGTAGACTGTCTCAACCAATTCAAAAAATACTTTGACAACAAAACCAACCTATTTCTTTACCTAGCCTAATATCTAAAATTGGAAACATAGCTAAATCATATAGAGAGATCCCTCTCTGAAGTTGGAAGGGATAGATCCCAGCTTCAAAAGTGGTTGGATAAAGTTACCTTTGTAGATTTCTTCTATTTTCAACCTCTAGGAAATTTACCAAGTGCTAACATAGTGGCGACTCCGCTGGGGAAAGAACTAAAAATTGATAATTTCACATTTTCTTTTCCCTAAAAAGAAAGTTTGTTCCTGGAATATTGCAAATTTGAGAAGAAAGTAATGTTTACAGGTTGATTAAACTTTGTACATATTATTTTCAGACTCACAAAACTAAAAAATATATATATAAAAAACCAAAAAGAATTCTGGCTCCCAAGAAAGTTTATACTCGATCCCATCCAGACCTAGAACTTGCGATAGTGATAGATAACCCTGAACAGTTGCTCAGGAAAATGACCTTAGATGAAGGTTCAGTGAGTCATATTCCCCTTCATAAGTCCCTTTCCTTTTCAGGGAAACCTGTTACCTCTCAAAACCGTGACCTTGATACCTTTCCACAGCAAAGCCTGGTTAGAACACGGTCCAATAGTTTTGTGACTGGAATCATCTTTGACCCAACTGTTTTGCAACCCTGAACCCCCAAAGTTCTGTCTCCCACGACTAAACCGTAAATCACTCCCTCAGTGCTATCCAGTCCCTGCTCGTCCTCGTCTTCAGTCGCTACCTCGCCGATCATCTAGGTTGTCGTCCCACCTCCTCCACCCATCATGGAAGCTCGATATGCTCCTTTGGTGTTGGTTGCGCCTCTACATGCCATGTCCCAAGACTATCAAACAAGACTTCCACAGTTCGATGCAATAGGACCTTTGAGCACACAACAACACGTAGATAATGAATGATTATTATGATCTGCATGAAGTAGATGAAGCTGACATTCAAATGAGATTGTTTGCCCAAAGTTTGACAGGTGACACTAAAAAATGGTACAGAGGATTGTGTGCTGCCTCAGTCCTTGACCTTACCACATTCCAAAGGAGTTTTCTAGACAGATGGGAGGTAAAGAAAAACCCTCTGCAAATTTTGTCGGAATATGAAAATATTAGAAGAAATCAAGGTGAGACAGTGCAAGATTACTGCACTCGTTTCAATAACCTGTACAACGCCATGCTAGCTAAAATCAAACCTCCACAGGGTTTGGCATTAATAAAATTCCCTGATGGTTTTGACGCTGACATGTCATACGATCTAAGAGAAAGAAATTCTACCACCTTGGAAGACATGCAGAAAAGTGCTATAAGTGTGGAGGCCAATTTGTTGGCAAAAAGGGCACGTCAGAGGTCAGAAAGAAGAGTCACAATTAAAGAAGAACCTTCCACATCGACCTTAGATTCCAAATTAGATTCTTTGGCCAGAGTAGTGGAAAGAATGATGGAAAGACTTACTATATCAGACAAAAATCCTCCGAGAGAAAACCCACCAGCTCCTCAGGTTCGGAACCCTAACTTTAGGAGAAACCCTCCTCAAATCAGACAAAGAGATCCTAGGGATCAAAGAGAGAAGAGGGGTACAGATCAGCAGATCAAACCTCCCCTACAAGAAAACTATGCTGATGAAGGGGAGGAAGTGATTGAAGAATTGGAGGATACTCACATTAATCTCATGGGCATTCATGAAAACGATGCTATTTTCCTTACCTAAGAAGAGCAAGAACGTTTTCTTCTCAACCAAACAAAAGTAAGTGAAGAAGCTGAAGATGTAGAACAACAGGCATTCGAAAATGCCATTTTGGAGGTACACCGGTAGTATAATCTACAGAGTAAAAAGACAGAAGGGAGTACCCCAAAAAAGGCGATTGAAACAAAGAAGATAGTCGAAACCAAGAAGGCCTCTGAGCCAACTGCCAAGGAGATTCCTGAGAAGAGAACTGCCGAAGCTCTCGCAAAGAAAAACCTTACTATTCTGAAAAGGTCGTCACAGCCTGAGGTTTCACCTTTTAATCTACCAAGTACTTCTAGACAGAAGAATATGGTGGACAAACCAGAATTGATGAGCCAAGGCAGAGCTCCTACACCTTTCATCCTAGAGGAGGAATTAGCCAAAGTAAAAATTCCCATCCCACTTACCGAGTTGATGAACAAAGATGTTTATCATTCATAGGTGATTAAAGCACTGACCATTGAACCTGACATAGGCACAAAGGCCTTAACCATTGGATCATCAAATCATTCAGACACTGTGAACCTTACTGATGACCAACCTGAACTTCTTTTCGGACCTGAAGTAGATGGTCGAGATGATATTGGTGAGGTCACTCCTTTTTACATCAATCTAAACATACATGATCTGATCTTGCATAAAGCTATGTTGGATTTAGATGCTTCCCACAATCTGATGCCCAAAGCAGTAATGGAGAAACTGGGACTGGAGGTCACCAGACCTTACAAGGATTTACACTCATTCGAATCCAATAAAGTTAGATGTATTGGTTTGATCAAGGACCTATGCATCACCTTGGTTCATATTCCTGCGAAGAGCATGGTAATGGACATGGTAGTTGCAGACATCCTGCCGAAGTATGGAATGTTGCTATCCTGGTCTTGGGGGGCTAAGTTGAGAGGTACCCTGCAACTAGATATGTCTTATGCCACTATCCCAATTTTCGGGCAACAAAGAAGGCTATACAGAGAAACATTGATGAAGTACATGGTCAGTAGCCAATAAAAACCACACAACTATCCCCTCTACTCTGCACATTCCGATCTGGATTCTTTTATCTTGTACAATGATGGTGACACAGGAGAACAATATACTCAGCTGGCGGAAGATACATCTAGCCAAGATGAAGGCCAAGAAATCATTGAGGTAGCAAGGATTAAGAACGTGATAACTGAAGAGTTACCCGCTGATTTCTGGAGCATGGATTTTGATGGAGCAGTGAGTAAAGAAGGAGCTGGAGCAGGAGTCTGGCTGCATAATCACAGAAACAGGTATTCAGAAAACCATTCTTACAAATTAAATTTCCAATGCACTAACAATATTGCTGAGTATGAGGCCTTGATGCTCGGTCTGAAGATTTTGAAAAGAGTTGGTGCTAAACAGATTATGGTAAGAGGTGACTCTGAGTTGATAATCAAGCAAATCAAAGGTGAATACGCCGCAAAACACCCACGTCTTAGAGCTTATAGGAATGCTGTTCTTGATGCCCTTAGATTTTTCACTGAAGTTGACTTGCAGGTAATGCTAAGGGGGAAAAACATTCTGGCAGATGGATTGGCTACGTCAGTAGCCACCTGTAAGATTCCTTTCCTCTCGACTCACCCATACACTGTTGAGGTGAAATGCAGACCAACCGTTCCCGACAATATCAGGTACTGGTAAGTGTTTGGTAATGATGATCAAATCGAAGACTTTCTGCAGTGTAAAAATGATTTTGAATGTACAAATATAGATTTAGAGAATGAAGATGAAAATGTAAATAGATCTGATTTTGAAATAGATAGTGTAAATAGCATAGATTCAGGAGAATTAGGAGATGATGAAATGGATGCCGATGTTTTACATTTGAAAAGCAATGTTTTACCTAGAGGCCTAGTTCCTCTAGAGGACTTGCTTGATTTTAACGATGTAGCCAAAAAATTGAAAATCAAAGCCAATGGACAAGAGGTAGAAGACTGTAATATAGGGACTGGAGAGAAACCCAGGATAGTCAAACTGTCTAAATCATTACCCCTAGAGAAAAAACTCAAATACATTGAGTTGTTCAAATAATATTCGGATGTCTTTGCCTGGGGCTATGAAGATTTGAAAGCTTATGATACCGGCATCATACAACACAGGATTCCAATAAAAGAAGACCAAAAACCGTTTAGGCAGAAACTTAGGAGGATAAATCCCAAGTTGCTCCCTTTGATAGAGAAGGAAATCAAAAAAATGTACGATGCCAAGATCATAGTCCCGTTGCATTTTTCCAAATGGGTCTCTAATTTAGTTCCTACACGTAAGAAATCGGGGGAGATTAGACTTTGTATAGATTTCCGAAATTTGAATAAGGTCTCCCTGAAGGATAATTACCCCTTGCCAAAAATGGATCACATCCTGCAAAGGGTGGTCGGGTCTAGTCGAATCTCTTTGTTGGACGGTTTCTCGGGTTACAATCAGGTCCTAGTTCACCCGGATGACCAAGACAAAACCGCTTTCACCACACCATGGGGCACTTTCATGTATGTGAAAATTCCCTTTGGTTTGATGAACGTAGGATCCACATTCCAGAGGGCGATGGATATCACCTTCATGGAAGAATCAGGTAAGTTTATTGTCATCTATTTAGATGATGTAACTGTGTTTTCCCAATCTGATGATGAACACTTGCGACACCTCAGACAAGTCTTCAAGAGATGTAGAAGGTTTGGGATTTCCTTAAATCCTAAGAAAAGCATTTTCGGGCTAGAGGAAGGCAAACTTCTAGGACACATCATCTCCAAGGATGGAATGAAAATAGACCCCAGCAGAATCGAGGCCATACAAAAATTAGAACACCCAAGAAACCTCAAAGAACTACAATCTTTTATCGGGAGAATAAACTTTCTACGAAGATTCATTCCCAATCTGGCCGAGCTCCTTAGAAACATTACAAATATGCTTAAAAAAGACATAAAAATAAAATGGGACTCTGAGTCCAGATAGTCTTTCGAACAAGTCAAACGAGAACTCAAAGAGGCCCCTGTTTTGATCAGTCCTGATTTTACTAAGGATTTCTATCTCTTTTCTTTCTCTTCCGAACATACTATAGTAGCGGTGTTACTGCAAAAGAACAACGAAGGGTATGAACATACCATAGATTTCTTAAGTAAAGCATTGAGAGACGCTTCTCTGAACTACAAGATAATGGAGAAACAAGCTTTTTCCTTGGTGAAAGCTATAAAATATTTTAGGGTCTACATTCTCCATTCCCACACCATAGCTTATGTTCTGAATGCGGTAGTAAAGGACATTTTGACACAGGACAATTTGGATGGAAGAAGGGGAAAATGGATTGATGTCATTTTAGAATACGATATAGATATTAAGCCCACGAAACTAATCAAAGGTCAAGGCCTTGCTAAATTAATGGCTGAATCTAACTTCCATGCTCTTGACATTAATTTTTTAGCTGCAGCAGATGAACAGGGCGAGATGGAAACTCTAAGCGTGAGAGAGGTATTTCTCAACTCTCCATGGTACACAGACCTTATATTCATTTTGCAAAATTTACAAGCTCCCCCTGGTTTGACTAAGACTAAAGCTAGATTTTTAAAGTTGAAAGCCTTAAAATTCATTATTCTAGAAGGCAATTTGTATTAGAAAGACCCTAGAGGCATTTTGTTAAATTGTTTATTGAAAGATGAAGCTGGTAAAGTGTTACAAGAGTTTCATGTAGGAGAATGTGGTGGCCATCTGAACTGGAAGGTCACAGCCAACAAAATACTCAGAGCTGAATTCTATTGGCCCACCTTGTTCGCTAATGTACATCATAAAGTGGCTGCATGTCATCAATGTCAATTGTTTGAAGGCAAAAGGAAACTCCTCCCTCTACCTCTGAAACCGATCTCAGTTGAGGCCCCTTTCCAACAATGGGGACTTGATTTCATTGGAGAAATACACCCCCCGTCTTCAGGCCAGCACAGGTGGATTCTCACTGCCACCAATTATTTTACCAAATGGATCGAAGCAGTACCAAGCAGGCAAGCCAATGACTCTGTTATTATCAAATTCCTTGAAAATAATATTTTGTCTCGCTTTGGATGTCCTAGAAAGATTATAACTGATAATGCAACTGCTTTTCGGTCGAAGAAGCTCATAGATTTCTGCAACCAGTATCACATTGGTTTGGGGCATTCCACAGCCTACTACCCTTAGGGGAATGGGCTGGTAGAATATTCAAACAAAACCTTGGTAAATGTCATCAAGAAAACATTGCAGGAAAACAAGAAATCATGGCACACCAAGTTGGTGTTTGCATTATGGGCTGATAGACTAACCACCAAAAGGTCAATTGGTATGTCACCATACCAGCTAGTCTATGGCACAGAGGCAGTTTTCCCCACTTCTTTAGGAGTCCCTGTCATGAAAATGCTTCAAGATGTACAAGCTGAACCAAATGACTCACAGAGAAGGATCAACTAGATGATCCATTTGCAACAGTCTAGGGAGGAAGTCTTCAACAAGACTCAGGTAATCTAAGAAAACATCAAGAAGATCTTTGACAAAAGAACCAAGGAAGATGATTTTGAGCTAGGAGATTTGGTGCTGAGATGGGATGCCAGAAATGAAGACAAGGGAAGGCATGGAAAATTTGACAGTCTGTGGACAAGACCATACATGATCCAAGCTTTTAGGGGAAACAATGCTTTCTTACTAAACAACGTTGATGGGATAGATCTGCCAGGAGGACCTGTAAATGGCAGAATGCTGAAACATTATGTGCCACCTCAATAGAGATTTGAGTTTTCACTCTCCATTGTACATACCATTTTAATTTTCGTTTTTCACTTGCATTTTCTGAGTGAATAACATTAGTCAGTTGGTTGAAGCCCGAAGAGAAGGCCCTAAGCTGCTGACCACTATTTTTCCAATTTTTGAGAATAAAACCAACAAAGGTTACTAGGCAGAAATTTTCAGAATGACAGGAACTAGGATTCTTGGCACTTCACAGGGAAAGTACCATCCCCAGGTGGAGCCGCTGTTATCACCCTATAAGTTATAGGATCAACTGGTGATTGGGATATTATCTGTCTCTAGTGTTTTTGTTGACAAATGATTTTTCATTCTGCAAATAAAGAAAAGAAAGAAAAGAAAAGAAAAAGAAAAGGAAAAAGAAAAGGAAAAAGAAAAAAGAAAAGAAAAAGAAAAGAAAAAAGAAAAAGAAAAGAAAAGAAAATAAAAAAGAAACAAAGAAAAAGAGGGCATAAAAGAATTGCAACAAAATCCCCATGCAATAATAGTAACTTGGTCCATACCTTTCAAGCATGGCTAAGTTCTTTTTAAATTTGATGTTGATAGGGTAGTGAATGAATTTGGATAAACAGTTTAATCTTAGCCAAAGTGTCTAGGTTAGATTAGTGAATAAATCTGGCCAGACTGTCTAATCCTGGTCAGATAGCCCCACGGTAGAGTAATTTCTTAACCCAATAGTCTGATCTGGGTTAACTGTCATAGGAAACTAGGTTAGAACATAGGTTAGTGGCACTATTGCTTCGTTTTAATAAAGCCAGCTTGATGTAAGTGTTGCACCATGTTTCAAATTCTTAAAAGATAGTTTGGTCAAGCCCCATGGGGGTCTCTACTTGAAGAACTTTGGAAAAACCCATAAAAACGCAATTATCCAAAGTTTTTCCCAGTGCATGTGTTCTCCGCTCCCCATTTATGCTCCCTGCACATATCAACAGTCTTGATTGCGGCACCCAGATCTATGGTGTACAGAGCATTCTGGACCCCCTCGACTGTTCTACTTTTAACTGGGGGGGCAGAATCCCTGATAACATTTGTGAGCATCTGGACGGCCCAGGGTTGAGCGCTTAAATCAATGGTCAATATTGGATTTCGAACCCCCCCGTCCGTTTTGCGTTTAATGGAGGGGGGGGTCTGGAATGAGTGATAAAGAGCATGCATAGATCTACAACTATGAAATAGGTGCACAAATCAACGGCCCAAAATGGATTTCGGACCCCCCCGGATGATCTGCTTTTAACCGAGGGGGGGGCGGTCCGGAATGGTTTTCCCCCTCTGGCGGGTCCCTTGTCATATGTGGCATAAATCTATTTTCCCTAAAGTCTCATCACCATCTTCTATCTAACAGACCTCTGTCACCTCTGGACGTCACCTTCCACCTTTTCCAAATTGGTCATGTCCCATAACTGTTGTCAGTCCTTCCCCCCTTTCACTCATGGCAAGCCCCTTATTACAACTTTTACCTCCAATCCCTAGCCTCCACGTCACCCATCTGTATCTTTCAGCCACCGCCACCTGCCATATCACCCTCATAGTGATCCATTGGCCATTTATTACTGGATAACACATCTGTTATCCAACTGACCTGTCTCCCGTGCCCAGCCGACCCCAGTTTAAATAAAATTATCGTTATTCCCCTTACATTCGCTATTCACCCATTGCACCAGGTAAATTCACCGCTTACTCCTCTGTTGCATTTCGTCGCCCTAATCCACAGTTAGTCACCCCCACTAACATTGTGTTTATTGCAGGTACTGCTACAGAAATGGCGCGAAATCCCAGACAAGCAGAAGGAGAGGAGAATCTGTTTCTCCCGCCTCCTGTCGACCTGGACAAGATCCCACTAGTCGACAAAGACCGATTAATCGCAGATACCAAATGCGATTTTGATTCCTCATACCTCCATTCATGGATCAAGTAAGTGTTCCTGGACCAGAGTGATGAAATTGGACTCTGGGAGTCCAATTTACCCCTCTACCTCTTCCCTCAGATCCACCATTTTTCCGAGTTTTCTCTCAAGTGTCAAGCTCACTATATTCCCGAACAAAGAGCCGTTGTCTTCTCATCCGGATAGATCCTGTTCCTCATCATGCCCGAAGCCATAGACCATATGATTCAAATTCCTTGAGCCAACTCTGCATCCCCCTTCAACCTAGAAATTCTCATCGAATTGTACCAGAAAATGACCTTCCCCCAAAGAGCTCAAATATTCGATCTATTCCTTCCCCCATCTGCTCAATTTCCCTCTACAAATCCTCCTTACTCGTCCTCCATGTTCTCAACTAAGAGAAACCAGGTCATCTCATCCCTTTGCACTCTATTGGGATACTATTCTGATCAGTGGGTAGATGAGCCCATTCTGGATTTTCTATCCATTTTCTCCACTGACAAAAAACCCACCACCCAGTTTGATTTCAGTACATTCTTGGCAGACAATAGTCATGAATAGTTCATGAATTTTGGCACAGAAGGCATGTTCAGATACTCGTCCATACTGGCATACATGTTTGTTTTCTTTCAAGCAGATAAATTTAGTTTTTCCATGCAGAAGATGGATGAAGATGGTAAACCTCAGGCAGTCATAGCATGAACTTCCTTGCTCAAGAACAACTCCACAGAGTATAGTTTCAAGGTGTTCATCGATCCGTTCTACCACCTTGTTGTAAGTATGCTGAATGGAAGGCCCGAGCCTCGAATAAATGACGAAGTCCAGAGAATCCTACATCTCTCGGACAACACAAAGATCGGGGATTGGTATTTATACCAAAATCATACCGAGATCAGAGTATACAGTTGCGAGTTGGCACCATATAAGCTGCCCAAATATTTGCCTGTCAGAATCTTTTCTTTAGAATATATAAGGCAGATTATGAATTCAGATGATATCCATTTTGTATCATTGAAGAAAAAGCAGCAGCTTCGAATCAAGGGGTAGATTGGCTCCTTCATCTGTAACAGTCGGGGCGCCAGGGAAGAAGCAGACAGGATGCTAAGGGAGATGAAATTCTTCATGAGTTTCCCATGGCATTATGATCCTTGTTGGATCATCTCAGAGATGAGAGTAAAAAACAAGAACATCCCGTATGTTCATGTGTCCAAGCCCGAAATTGAGAAATTCGCCAATTAGACAGTGTGGGAGCCTAACACCTTGGTCGAAGTGGAACAACAGGTTCCCCCGACCATTGTGTCACCAATGACCATGCCACAGGTCCCTAAGGAAAAAAGGCCTCGTCAAGATTTATCTCCGGCTGTCATGGAGGTATCGTCCGAAGAGTTCCAGTTGCACACTAAGAGGCCCAAGACACTCTCAGTTCCTGGCCCAACTAGAGAAAAAGAAGCCTCGCCTACCACAGTGACCAATTCTATTATTCCACCCTTTGGTTCAAGCCTCTATAAAGACATCACCCCAGCATTACCAAAGAAATCCACAGACCCCCCATTGGACACTCAGCTAGGCAAGACTGGGCCCAAGTTGAGAATTTTCGAGAAGTACGAGCTGATCAAGAAAAAGAACCAGACCCTTACCAGCAGTACTTGTGCTGAGATTTGGAAGCAGACGTCGACTGCGTAGCATAGGCTATTGTCTGCATTTGACACAGAAAAGGGCAGAATGCACATGGCCTTCCTCCAGGTGCAGGTACCAGATCCCAAGGTGATCACCGACTACAAGAGGGCCACCTTCGAATTCCAGACGAAGGACGTGCACCCAGCTGATCAGATGGATCTGCACAAATACACAGGGGAAATTGTGTTCCATACGTTGGCGCATGCTTCCTCTTCTGCAGCCAAATTGCAGGTGTCACTGAACAATGCTCAAACACAACTCAAGCTGGAGAAGATATCATCCTTTGCGAAGGACAATAGAATCAAAACTTTGGAGGAGATGGTCCTCAAGATCGGCTATGACCCTTTGAATGTCAAAGCGATGGAGGAGATGATAAAGAAGAAGAATGATGACATTGCCTCCTTGAGGAAACAACTGAAGCTCCCGTCCATAGAGGACTCACATGCGAAGGAGATAGCAGAGAAAGAAGGCGAGAAGGATGAAATGCTCAAGCTGCTCATGGAGCAGAATGCATAGCTCAAAGAAATGGAAGTTGAGATGGAGAAATTATTAAAAGAGAAGGAGCAGTTGAAGCCAATGGAAGTCATTCCATTGAGTGCCATTCCGATTTCAGGAGCAAGCACAGCATCAGTGACAGCAGTCGCATCCGCAACTCCATTGACATCCCAAGAGAAGACAACCGACTTGGCTAAATCCATGGAAAAGATGAACCTACAGGAGACAGAGATCAACAACATTAAAAAGGAAGTTGAGAACCTTCAGGAACTCAAAAATTCCTACCAGACTAACCTCTCCAATGAAAAGCAGGTAACAGAGCAGCTCAAGCAGGAGCTACAGCAGCTCCGAAAGAAAATAGTGGCAGGGGAGACTTTGGCTTAGGGTAAAGAGAATGTATGGACAGACATCACTAAGTCCATAAATGAGATATGGCCCATGATCCAAATCTTGTTTGAGCAGAATGAGTTGGTCCAAAGGATCAAACAGGCCATTGAGAATATCAGAGTAGAATTGGGAGACATGCCAACACAGGCAAATGAGATAATCAAGTTCCTCAATTCTAAGACCAAGGAAGAACTGGAAGAGCTGAAGATTGAAGACAGAACAAAGACCATCCTTGAGGTCAAAAGGGTTTTGACCAAGAGAGGATTAATGCTTCAGTTGGAAGAAAAGGTTCAGGCCATGGACCTAGGGGTACAAAGATTCTTCAACAAGATTGAAGCTCTCCAGAAGAAAGGTCTTCCTGGTCTGAAAGTGATCAATGATAAATTAATGACACTCCCAGACTACAAGAAGAGATTAGCCGAAGTGGCTAAAGACAGTTCAAAGTTTGTTGGCATACAAGGGAGCATCACAGGCAAAGCATTCATGGATGCCCTTCAGTGGGACATCAGTATCCAACAAAAGATTCGATACATATTCCTCACCAAGCCTACATTCGCGAAGTATACAGAAATGGACGAAGTGTATCAAAGACTGCTCAAAGTCAATGTGCCCAATCATCTCAGATGGGAGGAACTCTGTGATCTGATTGATTAGCAGATGAGTTTTCCAGGTCCAGTCAACTGTCCAGTCAGATGAGGTTGTGCAAAGGCTTCATCAATGGTATACCCAAAAATCGGCGTGCAGTTACACCAAGTCATCAAGCAGTTCCTAGATTTAGGAAATTTGTTAAGTTAGTTAGGCTAAAAATAGATTTAGCACATCCTGGTCATTAATGACATGACTGTTTGTAATTTGAGTTATAAATACTTCACCTTTCGAAGTATTGAGGGTTGTTGATCTTCACACCCTGACGCTATCAGACTGTAATATTTTTGAAGAGATCTTCCATTAATAAAAAGGAGGCACTTTTACAGGATTCTTGCGTGTAATCACTGATGATTTTTTCTCTCTAAGTTGAATGTTATTCTTGCTTTGTGGTCATCTTGTTTTCTAATTCTAATCTTTAAGAGTAAGGAATGTTGCAGGATTTATCTCGTATACCCTGTTTCTGACTCGAAAGATTTTAGTGTTTTTCTTCTGGTATTTTCAATAAAGGAATTCTTAACTGCTTCTTTGTTGAAATTATCTTTCTCATATTTTCTGCTCATCATCATTTAAGCTACTAAAAGATCCAGTGATTATATTATCTCGCCCTGTGAAAGTTTTTCCTTTGCGTTTCTGGTTTGTATTTCATATTTTATTAAACGCAGACTCCATAGCCCAATGGATGTGTAGATTGTCTCAACCAATTCAAAAAATACTTTGAAAACAAAACCAACCTATATCTTTACCTAGCCTAATATCTAAAATTGGAAACATAGCTAAATCATATAGAGAGATCCCTCTCTGAAGTTGGAAGGGCTATATCACAGCTTCAAAAGTGGTTGGATAAAGTTACCTTTGTAGATTTCTTTTGTTTTCAACCTCTAGGAAATTTACCAAGTGCTAACACAAGGATGAGAAGGTTTGGCATAAAAGAATCTCACTTCCACACAGTTCGCGTTTCGATTACCAACTTCTCTTCTTTCTATTTTTATCTCATTTTCTATTTATTTGGAGGTTTTCAGATCTATACTTTTCCGATCTTTGATCAGGTGATCATTTTTACATGAGTAGAATTATGCTAAGATTCGATGAGATTTATTTTAGCATTTTAGATTGAAAAATAAGCATAGAATTTCATACCTTGGATTCAATTTATATTTGCAACCTAACCAATTATTAATTCATCACCTGTTTGAGAGAAAAAAAATTATTCTGAAAACTGAGCGTTGAATTTCAATATCTCCTTATTCCTCATCTGATGATAAATGTCCTGCAAAAAGAAACAATCAGAGAGTTATGCAAAATAGAAATGATATACAGTACAAACATTTTATTTTTTTCTTTTCGGAGTATTAAATAAAACTAGGTTTATAAAAAGTAAAATTCAAGTATCCTATGAAGGAAAATAAAATTGCGAAAGTAAACAGAAACCAAACCGCTATATACAATGGTACTATGAAACAATTTTATTGCATGAAATGTTTTAGATAGCACTCGTTTATAGGGGTGTCAAAAAATTTCCCATCGAGATTATCTGGTAGGAATGAATTCTTACCCTCTGTAGATGCAATCCTCAATGGTCCGAACCAGAGATGATCAAACTTATCGTGTTTACCTGGATATTCTTTCCTGACATCCCATTTTAAAACTAAATCACCAGGAAGAAATTCCCTGTCTTTCTCTTTTTTGTCGAAAAGGGATTTCATATTATCTTGGTATTTTTGATGTCTGACATCGAATTCATCCCTGTTTTGTTGGACTTCGATTATTTGGTTTATCCTCCTCATTACGTCAATTGGATCTTCGTTCGTGTGTTTCCACAACTTATTACTGGAAGAGCTAGATTAATAGGGAGGACAACATCGATGCCATAAACCATTTGGAAAGGAGACATTCCTATTGATTTCTTAGTGCCGATCTGATTTTCCCATAAGGCATACTTTAGGTGAATGTGCCAAGCCTTTCTATTCTCCCTTAATACTTTCTTTATTATATTCATCAAGATTTTTTTGGATGATTCGTCCAACCCATTTCCCTAAGTATAATAGGTTGTAGAATGTCCCAACACAATGTTGTATTTTTGACAAAAAATTATCATTTCCATAGATTTTAATGCTTGGGTGTTGTCCGTAACTATTTTTCGGGGGAAGCCAAATCTGAATAGGATGTTCTCCTCCAAAATTTTTATAACTACAAAATCTGTGGTATTTCGAGTTGGAATGGCCTCCACCCATTTTGTGAAATAATCGATGGAAGTTAAAATCCACTTATATTGGGCACTTGACTATGGGTGGATTTATCCTATGAAGTCTAGGCCCCATTGTTGAAAAGGAGTCTCTGTCTTGACTGGGACCAAAGGTAATGAAGGGATATTTTGCTTGCCAGAGAACAGTTGGAAAGGGTTGTAGGCTCTGACTTTAGCATTGACATTGGTAAATATCTTTGGCTAATAATATCCAGCTCTTAGAATATTGTAGGTCGTGGCGCTCCAGGCATGATCTCCTCCACACAATCATTTTGGAAATTCATTTATGACATCTTCTATATATGATTCTGTTAGACAATGTAGTAAGAAACCTAGAGGATCTTTCCAATACAGTTGTCCTTTGATGATACAGTATTTAACTACGTGTAGTTTCAACATTATTGCTTTTGATGGAGTCATATTGCTTGGACACTGAAGGGTAAAGAGATATCAAATGATATCGCGATACCAGTCATAGGAAGAAAATTTATCCTTGATATGGACTCTAGGGGTCTGATTGTCAAGTTCTCCTATGTATGGAACAGGTCCATGTGATTCTAGATGATTTATCCCAAGTTCTCTGAAATTCAACTCTGCTAATATCTTCGCCAAACCCTGAACTTTGACCAGCTTGGTCAGTTTTACTTCTAGATCGAATTCCTAAATTTTGGCTAACCACCGACCTCTTCTACCATCACTGTCTGACTGTACCAATATATCTTTAAAAGAGCTTGTTGGCACATAAGCAATTATTCTGGAGTGCGGTACATATGTCCTAAAATATTTGAGATCTTTCACCATAGCGTAGGCTTCGTTTTCCAGTATATTGTATCTTAATTTGGCGTATCTGAGACTTTTACTGAAAAACGTAATCGACTGCTTGAAACCTTCTTCATTCTTTTGGAGAAGTACTGCTGTGATAGTATGTTTTGATCAAAAAGAAAAGATCAGGAATTCCTTAGTATTGTGAGGACTAGCTAATACTGGAGCTTCGCTTATAGCTTTCTTAACTTGCTCGAATGATGCTTTAGCTTCGGAATTCCATTTGATTTCATTGTCTTTCTTTAGCATATCTGTGATTAATTTGACAATTTCAACAAAGTTAGGGACAAACCTTCTCAAAAAAATTATTTTACCTAAAAAAGACTAGATTTGTTTTTTATTTTTAGGAATGTTTATTGTGTCTATAGCCTCAATTCACTTGGGATCAACCTTTATTCCATATTTCGAAACCATATGACCTAGAAGTATTCCTTCTTGCATAGCAAAATTAGACTTTTTAGGGTTTAGAGACAAACCAAATTTTCGACATTTCTCAAAAGTTTGTTTGAGATGAAACAGATGTTCTGCATCAGAATTCGAGAAGACTGTTAAATCATATAAGTAAATAACAACAAACTTATCTTTTTCACTGATGAAATCTATATCCATTTCTCTTTGGAAGGCAGCCACTACATTCATCAAACCAAACGACATTTTATCATACATGAAATTTCCCCACGGAGTAGTGAATGAAGTTTTTTCTTTATCATCTTCATGGACAACAATTTGGTTATAACTTGATAATCCATCGATCATCGACATTATGTTTTCTCCAACTAATTTTTCCAGGACATGATCCATTTTTGGCAGTGGGTAGTTATCTTTCAGGGATGACCGGTTTAAATTTCTGAAATCCACACAAAGCCTAATTTCTCCACTTTTCTTTCTGGCGGGTACCAGATTTTCTACCCATTCAGAATACCTAAGTGAGACAATATTCTTTGCATCGAGAAGCTTCTTGACTTCTCTTTCTATTAAAGGTAAGAGGATAGGGTTTCTCTGTCTCAACTTTTGTCTAAAAGGTTTGATACCCTACTTCAAAGGAATCTTATGTTCAATCAGAGAGGTATCATAAGTTTTTAAATCATCATAGGAACATGCAAATACATCTTTGTATTGTTTTATAAATTTGACATATTTATTTTTCTCCTGAATTGGAAGGTATTTAGATAACTTGACTATCTTAGGTTCTTCTTTAGTTCCTATGTCACAGTATTCAACCTCCTCAGGTTGAGTTCGTAGGGTAGATTTCAAGGGTATGTCATCTTTGTCAAACAACCTCTCTAAGGGTATCAGTCCTCTATAGATCTAATTGTTCTTAAGTACAAGCATTCAATTATTAGTGATCTTATCTTGGAAATTTTTAGGCTCTTCACCTTTTTTCATGATCCAGATAGGATCATTCTGTTTCTCTTGATCTATATGAGTCTCGGAGAATTCATTGACCATTTCTAGAAATTTTTTAATCTTCTTGTCATCTTTAAAGATCTGCCAGTGTTTCACATTATTTGGTATTGAAGGTTTTTGCCTCATTTCTATATGATAATTTAGTTATTAGGATAGTAGCAGCCTCCAATCTGAAGACCAGAGCTTCGTACTCAAAGACATTATTAGTATAATCGATTTCCCACTGTAACCTGTATGAAAAGGGAATGACATATTCATATCTAGGTGCAACAAATAACACTTCTACCCCTGCCCCTTCGCAGGACGAAGCGCCATCAAAAAACATTTTCCATACTCCTTCTCTATTATTTACACTTTTCTTTGTTTTTTCTATTTTTTAGTTTTCCTCTTCTATACAGTCATCAAAATCAGCATCTAATGATAAAATACAATTTCCTAGATCCTGATTGGTAGCATAGACTGGATAGTTGTTTGGGTTTTGCGAGTTACTTACAGTATATGCCAGTCTAGTCTCTTTGTATAGTTGACTAAATTGTCCACCAAAAATCGGGATCGCAGCGTATGTCATGTCGAGTTGAAGTGATCCACCAAGTTTTGTGCCCCAAGACTTGGATAAAAGCATGCCATACTTGACAGGGACGTCAACAACGACTACATCCATAAGAATACTCTTTACAGAAATATGTGCAATATTCACTACCAGATCTTTGATCATGCCCAGACACTTAACCTTTTTGGAATCAAAATAATATAAGTCCTGATAAGGTCTAATGATTTCAAGGCCCAACTTTTCCACGATAACTTTAGGCATTAAGTTGTGAGACGCCCCAAAATATAACATGCAATTATGAAGTAAATGATCATGCATAGTTAAGGTGATATAAAAAGAAGCTACATAATCCTTAGCATTTTCAATGTGCAAACCAAACATAATCATAGGATTTTCATCTTGTAAATTTATTACATCTGCATAACATTCTGCATGATAAAAATTAATCATTTTAGCAATTTGTTTTTTATAAATTGGATTCTTAGCGAGCTCAACCAGAGGCATGGGGATTTTAATTTTATTTATTTCATTTTCTAAACTAAAACCTTCATTTTCTTTTTCTCTTTCTCTGGTTGTATCTTGTGCTTCATTATTATCTGTTTTCTTGGTTTGTGTTGTTGGAGTTACTTCACACACACATAGGATTTATTTTTCCTAAGTTTATTCCTTGTTTATTATTCATAATTAGTCATTATCCAGTCTCCTACATTTTAGGGGAGAATATTCCATCTGGAGAATATTCTCTTTCAGTTGACACTTCAGTTTGACTAGTTGAGTTGAGTTTAGATGTTGCATTCAGTTCAGTTAACTGAAGACTAGTTGACTAGTTAACTCAACTAGGTGGCAGTTCACTCCCATAACTGCCCGAGATACTAGAATAGGTGGCACTTCACTCCTGTAATTGTTGGTGTGTGTAAATATCACTGTAGAACACCACTATGGTGCATTGGTTCACCTCAATTCAAACTCATTGAGATATACAAAGTATATCATGTGTAAAGTATTCATTATTCATAACGGTTAATGAGAATTCTTCCATTCTTTCTCTCCTTCTTATTCTTTCTCCAATTCTATCTACAAATGTGTGTATTATTTTTTATATAGATCTAATTTGTGCAGGTTCAACACATTTACATGGTATCAGAGCCGACGGACTGCTAAGAAAAAGATACACCAAAATTGTTTGCAGGTACAAAAGATTGAAGACAGAGGAAAGATGGAATTCCAAAAAGAATTCATTCTTACACCTTACAACTATTTTGCATGGAAGGAGAAAATAGCCATACATCTCCGATCCAGAGGGTTGTATAGTTTAACCATGAATACATATACAGATCCAACATCATCCATAGAAAAATCCAAGTACTTAAATCACATGGATGAGGCACTGGGAACAATTTGCAGTCTTATTTCTCTTGATCTCCTTTTTCACATATCTTCCTGTAAGACTCCCAATGAAGCCTGGAAAATATTGGAAGGGCTCTTTGGAAAATAGGATGACATGAGGGGACACATTATAGAGGTGGATCTACTCACATTGGATCTAAAAATATTTGAAAATATCCAAGATTGCTTTACAAAATTCAATGATTTACTATCGCAACTCAAAGCTTGCAGGGTTGATAAATCAACGAAGGAGAAACAAATGGTTCTCACCATTCTCTCCAATATTGGTCCTGAATTACTTGTATTCATATCTACATTCCATACTGTCATATTCACCTCTAGAGCCACCTGGAATATGCCTTCTCTTGAGGACTTTATTGAATCCTTGACACAAGAGAAAACCAAGCTCATCAACATGGGCACAATCAAAGGCCCAAGGGCACATGCACTCATTGTGCATGATGGCAGCCACAAATATCAGAAATATAAAGATAACGATAAGATAAAATCTCATGCACATACGAAGAAGGAAGGGTACACAAAACCCTTCACTGATGCCTTGATATCCAAAGGAGAAAAGGGAAGAAAATGAGAGAAATGCACATATTGTCACAAAGGATTCCATTCGGAATCCACATGCATGAAAAAAAAAATATATCATATGTCTCAGATACTTCATAAAAACAAACTTGGAGATCATATCCCCGAGGGTGCAAAGAAGAAGAAGCCAGATGATTTGAATTCCAAGAAAGGCAATTCTAGCCATGCCTTTATTGCCATCAAATCCTCCCCCGATGCTTGGATCGTATATTCAGTAGCATCACATCACATGGATACCTCAGAAGAAGTATATTCTTCTTTGGATGCATGGAAAGGTCCTCCCATTCTGATGGGGGACAACTCTTCTGTCGAAGTCACTGGCAAAGGAAGGATTGAACTCACCAACAGAAGTTTCAAGAATGTGCTGCATGTTCCCAAGATTTCTGTCAACCTTCTCTCCATGTATAAGATGACGAATTCTGGCACTGGAAAGAAATTCATATTCACACCAAATTCCATGGACATCTATGACATGGAAACCAACTCTAGGTTTGCTACCAGTGAGGTAAATCATTAGTCTAGATTGTATACATTTTCTAAATTCATTGAACCTGATTCTGCTTTACTGCGTACTCATGTTGATGAAAGTAGTAGGATATGGCACGAAAGGTTAGGACATTTGAATTTTAGATACATGCAATAGCTTAGCAAGAATAGATTAGTTGATGGTCTACCAGAAATACAATTCTCAAGGGGAGTATGCGAGGGATGTGTTCTCGAGAAACACCCTCAAGAGAAATTTGACAAAGGAAAGTCTCAACAAGCTTCCACACCTTTAGATCTGATCCACAGTGAGCTTATGGGTCCTTTTCCACATCCATCCATCAGCAAAGTGAGGTTTGTTCTCATTTTTTTTTATGATTTCTCACATTTTACTTGGATCTACTTTCTCAGGCAAAAATCTGAGGTCTTTCAACACCTCAAAGATTTCAAATCCTTGGTTGAGATACAGTCCATAAAGAGGATCAAAGTCCTCTGAGATGATAATGGGGGAGAGTATGTAAATCATGAAATCCATAATCTTTACCATGAGGTAGGGATTCAAATGCAACATTTAGTTCCCTATACTCCGCAGAAAAATGGAGTTGCTGAGCGGAAAAACCGATCTCTAAAGGAGATGGCATCTTGCATGTTGCATGAAAAGTCGCTACAACAAAGTCTATGGGCCGAAGCACTTAACTATGCAACATACATCCAAAACATATTTCATGATAGATCTGTCAAGGATAAGACCCCCTACGAGGCTTGGGGTGGCCTCAAACTAGAAGTGGCCCACCTTCGCATTTTTGGTTCACGTGCATGGGCCCATATTCACTCTAAAAAGAGGAATGTACTTGATCCACATAACACTGAGTTCATATTTTTGGATACCCTAACAGTGTGAAGGGATATCAGCTTATTGATCTTTCCTTGGACTGACTCATCATTGAGCATAGTATCCAATTTGAGGAAAGTGTCTCGCATGTACCTCAACAACCGCATGAAGACACCTTCACTCTTCCACCTGTTTGAGATGATGAGCATGCACATGCCGACTCTTCTTCAAACAAGAGTTCTGATTCATAGGACTTAGAGGATTCAGAGTCAGAGTCAGAGTTAGTACAGTCATATGTAGAGTCAGAGCATCATGATGCAGTTGTAGAGCCAGAGCAGTGGCCCAAGTGGGCACAACCTACTCTTCAGGATGCAGGGGATCTCGTAGGTGATCTAGCCGATACTAGGAGGAATCGATCTATTTTCTAGGAGCCTCCTGTTGCACTCACTTTCACTGAACCATTGCCTTCTAGGCATCCTTTCTTGGTTCAATATTTAGATCCATAGTCTTATAGAGAGGCTACTGGAAATCCCTTTTGGGAATCTTCAATGCAGGAGGAGTACAAATCCCTCCTCGAGAACCAAGCTTGGGATCTAGTTCCCCTTCCTTATGGGAGGAAACTTATCAGATGAATATGGGTCTATAGGACCAAGAGCATAGCGGATGGACAAATCAGGAGATACAAAGCCAGGCTTTCAGCAGGTTCATGGTATTGACAATGATGAGACCTTCGCTCCAGTAGTGAATATGGATTCCATTTGATTGGCCCTTGCCATTGTGGCAACCAAGGGATGGGAATTCCATCAGATGGATGTGAAGAATGCATTTCTTCATGGTGATCTCTCTAAGGAGATGTACATGGAGAAGCCCAATGGATTTATGCAGGACTCATATTTGGTTTGTCGACTGAAGAAGACACTCTATGGCTCTATCATCAGCCACTGCTCTATCATCAGCTGAGGCAGATTATAGAGGGGTAATTAACATAACCATTTAGGCTATGTGGCTACAACATTTTCTCACTGAGTTGGGCATTCAGTTTCATCTGTCGATCATCATCTCGTGTGACAACCAGAGCACTTTGAAGTTTTGCAGAGATCCAGTTCAGAGGCAGTAGACGAAGCACATTGAGATCCACACACACTACATCCGGGACTTAGTACAATAGGGGATCATCAACTTATAGTTCTGTCCTTCAACAGAACAAACGACAGACATTTTCACCAAGACCTTCACTGAGCAGAAATTCCATTCTCTGTGAGTTCGTCTTGGAGTGAAGGACAAAGTTGCCTAGAAACTGTAGTTCTTATTTTTACATACATTGTACCTTGAGGGGGGGGGTTTCCCATGAGGTTTTCCCTCTTTCCTCACTTTATTTTCAGTGTATCTTTTGTACTTGGATACCTAACATGGCCTCTTTGTCGGGACCCAATCTTTATTTTCACCATAGTGATGTTCAGGGGGGGTGTTGGAGTTACTTCACACACACCTAGGATTTATTTTTCCTAAGTTTATTCCTTGTTTATTATTCATTATTAGTCATTATCTAGTGTCCTATATTTTAGGGGAGAATATTCCACTTGGAGAATATTCTCTTTTAGTTGACACTTCAGTTTGACTAGTTGAGTTGAGTTTAGATGTTGCATTGAGATCATCACCATGCAACATTGGGATCATCACCATCCTAATTTGACCTTGCCTTGGTATCATCACCAGAGTGGTGCATTAGCCTTGATTCCTTGAGTTAATTCCTCACTACTGTATGTTCAGACAGTTAACTAAAGACTAGTTGACTAGTTAACTCAACTAGGTGGCAGTTCACTCCCATAACTGCCTGAGAGACTAGAATAGGTGGCAGTTCACTCCCGTAACTGTTGGTGTGTGTCCAGATCACTC